>CAWUDS030000443.1:2727927-2752119 GCA_963859935.3 Lathyrus sativus | reverse complement strand
TTCATGTTTCTTCGTCACTAAGCCACAGAGTTAAAAGACTGTAAATGAATGACAAATAAATTACATCTACATGGGTAATCACTAAAATTAAATATTTAAGCTCAATGTTGTTTGTATTCATTATAATTACATTGTGTCGTGATATAATAGATGTAAACAATTTCTATATTTGTCTTCTTCTTCATCACCAAAATTTTGGTTTCTTCTCCTCTAAGAAACTAAGTTAAGATGCTACAAATGAATGACCCATAATATATACATATGCATAACAATTAAAATTAAATAATCAAGTTGAATATTGTTTATATTTATCGCATTCACATTGAATTATTGTATATTACATCTAAAAGTAATCAATATTTTTCTTCACCATCCCAAAGTTTCATATTTTTTAATCACTAAGCTAAAAACATAATAGCCTATAGTAGATGTAAAAAATTAATCATAATTTATTTTTCTACTACATCACAAAATTTTAGGTTTTCCCCACAAAAAAACAAAGTTAAAAGACTATAATCCATGACATATTTTTTCTTTAAAATAGTTAATAATTAAAATAAATAATCAAGCTAGAATTTATTAATATTTACCATTTTCACATTTAATTATGGTATGTTAGATGTAAATCTATTCAATATGTTTCTTCTCCATCCCCAAATTTCATGTTTCTTCGTCACTAAGCCACAGAGTTAAAAGACTGTAAATGAATGACAAATAAATTACGCCTACATGGGTAATCACTAAAATTAAATATTTAAGCTCAATGTTATTTGCATTTAGTATAATCACATTGTATTATGACATAATAAATGTAAACAATTTCTACATTTTTCTTCTTCTTTATCACCAAAATTTTGGTTTCTTCTCCTCTAAGAAACTAAGTTAAGATATTACAAATGAATGATCCATAATATATACATATGCATAACAATTAAAATTAAATAATCAAGCTCAATATTGTTTATATTCATCGCATTCACATTGACTTATGGTATATTACAACAGAAAATTATCAATATTTTTCATCACCATCCCAAAGTTTCAGATTTTTCAATCACTAAGCTAAAAACATAATAGACTATAGTAGATGTAAAAAATTAATCATAATTTATTTTTCTTCTACATCAAAAAATTTTAGGTTTTCCCCACAAAAAACCATAGTTAAAAGACTATAATCCATGACATTTTTTTTTATAAAATACGTAATAATTAAAATAAATAATCAAGCTAGAATTTATTTACCATTTTCACATTGAATTATGGTAAGTTAGATGTAAATATATTCAATATGTTTCTTCTCCATCCCCAAATTTCATGTTTCTTCCTCACTAAGCCACAGAGTTAAAAGACTGTAAATGAATGACAAATAAATTACATCTACATGGGTAATCACTAAAATTAAATATTTAAGCTCAATGTTGTTTGTATTCATTATAATTACATTGTGTCGTGATATAATAGATGTAAACAATTTCTATATTTGTCTTCTTCTTCATCACCAAAATTTTGGTTTCTTCTCCTCTAAGAAACTAAGTTAAGATGCTACAAATGAATGACCCATAATATATACATATGCATAACAATTAAAATTAAATAATCAAGTTGAATATTGTTTATATTTATCGCATTCACATTGAATTATTGTATATTACATCTAAAAGTAATCAATATTTTTCTTCACCATCCCAAAGTTTCATATTTTTTAATCACTAAGCTAAAAACATAATAGCCTATAGTAGATGTAAAAAATTAATCATAATTTATTTTTCTACTACATCACAAAATTTTAGGTTTTCCCCACAAAAAAACAAAGTTAAAAGACTATAATCCATGACATATTTTTTCTTTAAAATAGTTAATAATTAAAATAAATAATCAAGCTAGAATTTATTAATATTTACCATTTTCACATTTAATTATGGTAAGTTAGATGTAAATCTATTCAATATGTTTCTTCTCCATCCCCAAATTTCATGTTTCTTCGTCACTAAGCCACAGAGTTAAAAGACTGTAAATGAATGACAAATAAATTACGCCTACATGGGTAATCACTAAAATTAAATATTTAAGCTCAATGTTATTTGCATTTAGTATAATCACTTTGGTTTATGATATAATAAATGTAAACAATTTCTACATTTTTCTTCTTCTTTATCACCAAAATTTTGGTTTCTTCTCCTCTAAGAAACTAAGTTAAGATATTACAAATGAATGACCCATAATATATACATATGCATAACAACTAAAATTAAATAATCAAGCTCAATATTGTTGATATTCATCGCATTCACATTGACTTATGGTATATTACCACAGAAAATTATCAATATTTTTCATCACCATCCCAAAGTTTCAGATTTTTCAATCACTAAGCTAAAAACATAATAGACTATAGTAGATGTAAAAAATTAATCATAATTTATTTTTCTTCTACATCAAAAAATTTTAGGTTTTCCCCACAAAAAACCATAGTTAAAAGACTATAATCCATGACATATTTTTTTTATATAAAATACGTAATAATTAAAATCAATAATCAAGCTAGAATTTATTTACCATTTTAACATTGAATTATGGTAAGTTAGATGTAAATATATTCAATAAGTTTCTTCTCCATCCCCAAATTTCATGTTTCTTCGTCACTAAGCCACAGAGTTAAAAGACTGTAAATGAATGACAAATAAATTACATCTACATGGGTAATCACTAAAATTAAATATTTAAGCTCAATGTTGTTTGTATTCATTATAATTACATTGTATCGTGATATAATAGATGTAAACAATTTCTATATTTGTCTTCTTCTTCATCACCAAAATTTTGGTTTCTTCTCCTCTAAGAAACTAAGTTAAGATGCTACAAATGAATGACCCATAATATATACATATGCATAACAATTAAAATTAAATAATCAAGTTGAATATTGTTTATATTTATCGCATTCACATTGAATTATTGTATATTACATCTAAAAGTAATCAATATTTTTCTTCACCATCCCAAAGTTTCATATTTTTTAATCACTAAGCTAAAAACATAATAGCCTATAGTAGATGTAAAAAATTAATCATAATTTATTTTTCTACTACATCACAAAATTTTAGGTTTTCCCCACAAAAAAACAAAGTTAAAAGACTATAATCCATGACATATTTTTTCTTTAAAATAGTTAATAATTAAAATAAATAATCAAGCTAGAATTTATTAATATTTACCATTTTCACATTTAATTATGGTATGTTAGATGTAAATCTATTCAATATGTTTCTTCTCCATCCCCAAATTTCATGTTTCTTCGTCACTAAGCCACAGAGTTAAAAGACTGTAAATGAATGACAAATAAATTACGCCTACATGGGTAATCACTAAAATTAAATATTTAAGCTCAATGTTATTTGCATTTAGTATAATCACATTGTATTATGACATAATAAATGTAAACAATTTCTACATTTTTCTTCTTCTTTATCACCAAAATTTTGGTTTCTTCTCCTCTAAGAAACTAAGTTAAGATATTACAAATGAATGACCCATAATATATACATATGCATAAAAATTAAAATTAAATAATCAAGCTCAATATTGTTTATATTCATCGCATTCACATTGACTTATGGTATATTACAACAGAAACATATCAATATTTTTCATGACCATCCCAAAGTTTTAGATTTTTCAATCACTAAGCTAAAAACATAATAGACTATAGTAGATGTAAAAAATTAATCATAATTTATTTTTCTTCTACATCAAAAAATTTTAGGTTTTCCCCACAAAAAACCATAGTTAAAAGACTATAATCCATGACATTTTTTTTTATAAAATACGTAATAATTAAAATAAATAATCAAGCTAGAATTTATTTACCATTTTCACATTGAATTATGGTAAGTTAGATGTAAATATATTCAATATGTTTCTTATCCATCCCCAAATTTCATGTTTCTTCATCACTAAGCCACAGAGTTAAAAGACTGTAAATGAATTACAAATAAATTACATCTACATGGGTAATCACTAAAATTAAATATTTAAGCTCAATGTTGTTTGTATTCATTATAATTACATTGTGTCGTGATATAATAGATGTAAACAATTTCTATATTTGTCTTCTTCTTCATCACCAAAATTTTGGTTTCTTCTCCTCTAAGAAACTAAGTTAAGATGCTACAAATGAATGACCCATAATATATACATATGCATAACAATTAAAATTAAATAATCAAGTTGAATATTGTTTATATTTATCGCATTCACATTGAATTATTGTATATTACATCTAAAAGTAATCAATATTTTTCTTCACCATCCCAAAGTTTCATATTTTTTAATCACTAAGCTAAAAACATAATAGCCTATAGTAGATGTAAAAAATTAATCATAATTTATTTTTCTACTACATCACAAAATTTTAGGTTTTCCCCACAAAAAAACAAAGTTAAAAGACTATAATCCATGACATATTTTTTCTTTAAAATAGTTAATAATTAAAATAAATAATCAAGCTAGAATTTATTAATATTTACCATTTTCACATTTAATTATGGTAAGTTAGATGTAAATCTATTCAATATGTTTCTTCTCCATCCCCAAATTTCATGTTTCTTCGTCACTAAGCCACAGAGTTAAAAGACTGTAAATGAATGACAAATAAATTACGCCTACATGGGTAATCACTAAAATTAAATATTTAAGCTCAATGTTATTTGCATTTAGTATAATCACTTTGGTTTATGATATAATAAATGTAAACAATTTCTACATTTTTCTTCTTCTTTATCACCAAAATTTTGGTTTCTTCTCCTCTAAGAAACTAAGTTAAGATATTACAAATGAATGACCCCTAATATATACATATGCATAACAACTAAAATTAAATAATCAAGCTCAATATTGTTGATATTCATCGCATTCACATTGACTTATGGTATATTACCACAGAAAATTATCAATATTTTTCATCACCATCCCAAAGTTTCAGATTTTTCAATCACTAAGCTAAAAACATAATAGACTATAGTAGATGTAAAAAATTAATCATAATTTATTTTTCTTCTACATCAAAAAATTTTAGGTTTTCCCCACAAAAAACCATAGTTAAAAGACTATAATCCATGACATATTTTTTTTATATAAAATACGTAATAATTAAAATCAATAATCAAGCTAGAATTTATTTACCATTTTAACATTGAATTATGGTAAGTTAGATGTAAATATATTCAATAAGTTTCTTCTCCATCCCCAAATTTCATGTTTCTTCGTCACTAAGCCACAGAGTTAAAAGACTGTAAATGAATGACAAATAAATTACATCTACATGGGTAATCACTAAAATTAAATATTTAAGCTCAATGTTGTTTGTATTCATTATAATTACATTGTATCGTGATATAATAGATGTAAACAATTTCTATATTTGTCTTCTTCTTCATCACCAAAATTTTGGTTTCTTCTCCTCTAAGAAACTAAGTTAAGATGCTACAAATGAATGACCCATAATATATACATATGCATAACAATTAAAATTAAATAATCAAGTTGAATATTGTTTATATTTATCGCATTCACATTGAATTATTGTATATTACATCTAAAAGTAATCAATATTTTTCTTCACCATCCCAAAGTTTCATATTTTTTAATCACTAAGCTAAAAACATAATAGCCTATAGTAGATGTAAAAAATTAATCATAATTTATTTTTCTACTACATCACAAAATTTTAGGTTTTCCCCACAAAAAAACAAAGTTAAAAGACTATAATCCATGACATATTTTTTCTTTAAAATAGTTAATAATTAAAATAAATAATCAAGCTAGAATTTATTAATATTTACCATTTTCACATTTAATTATGGTATGTTAGATGTAAATCTATTCAATATGTTTCTTCTCCATCACCAAATTTCATGTTTCTTCGTCACTAAGCCACAGAGTTAAAAGACTGTAAATGAATGACAAATAAATTACGCCTACATGGGTAATCACTAAAATTAAATATTTAAGCTCAATGTTATTTGCATTTAGTATAATCACATTGTATTATGACATAATAAATGTAAACAATTTCTACATTTTTCTTCTTCTTTATCACCAAAATTTTGGTTTCTTCTCCTCTAAGAAACTAAGTTAAGATATTACAAATGAATGATCCATAATATATACATATGCATAACAATTAAAATTAAATAATCAAGCTCAATATTGTTTATATTCATCGCATTCACATTGACTTATGGTATATTACAACAGAAAATTATCAATATTTTTCATCACCATCCCAAAGTTTCAGATTTTTCAATCACTAAGCTAAAAACATAATAGACTATAGTAGATGTAAAAAATTAATCATAATTTATTTTTCTTCTACATCAAAAAATTTTAGGTTTTCCCCACAAAAAACCATAGTTAAAAGACTATAATCCATGACATTTTTTTTTATAAAATACGTAATAATTAAAATAAATAATCAAGCTAGAATTTATTTACCATTTTCACATTGAATTATGGTAAGTTAGATGTAAATATATTCAATATGTTTCTTCTCCATCCCCAAATTTCATGTTTCTTCATCACTAAGCCACAGAGTTAAAAGACTGTAAATGAATGACAAATAAATTACATCTACATGGGTAATCACTAAAATTAAATATTTAAGCTCAATGTTGTTTGTATTCATTATAATTACATTGTGTCGTGATATAATAGATGTAAACAATTTCTATATTTGTCTTCTTCTTCATCACCAAAATTTTGGTTTCTTCTCCTCTAAGAAACTAAGTTAAGATGCTACAAATGAATGACCCATAATATATACATATGCATAACAATTAAAATTAAATAATCAAGTTGAATATTGTTTATATTTATCGCATTCACATTGAATTATTGTATATTACATCTAAAAGTAATCAATATTTTTCTTCACCATCCCAAAGTTTCATATTTTTTAATCACTAAGCTAAAAACATAATAGCCTATAGTAGATGTAAAAAATTAATCATAATTTATTTTTCTACTACATCACAAAATTTTAGGTTTTCCCCACAAAAAAACAAAGTTAAAAGACTATAATCCATGACATATTTTTTCTTTAAAATAGTTAATAATTAAAATAAATAATCAAGCTAGAATTTATTAATATTTACCATTTTCACATTTAATTATGGTAAGTTAGATGTAAATCTATTCAATATGTTTCTTCTCCATCCCCAAATTTCATGTTTCTTCGTCACTAAGCCACAGAGTTAAAAGACTGTAAATGAATGACAAATAAATTACGCCTACATGGGTAATCACTAAAATTAAATATTTAAGCTCAATGTTATTTGCATTTAGTATAATCACTTTGGTTTATGATATAATAAATGTAAACAATTTCTACATTTTTCTTCTTCTTTATCACCAAAATTTTGGTTTCTTCTCCTCTAAGAAACTAAGTTAAGATATTACAAATGAATGACCCCTAATATATACATATGCATAACAACTAAAATTAAATAATCAAGCTCAATATTGTTGATATTCATCGCATTCACATTGACTTATGGTATATTACCACAGAAAATTATCAATATTTTTCATCACCATCCCAAAGTTTCAGATTTTTCAATCACTAAGCTAAAAACATAATAGACTATAGTAGATGTAAAAAATTAATCATAATTTATTTTTCTTCTACATCAAAAAATTTTAGGTTTTCCCCACAAAAAACCATAGTTAAAAGACTATAATCCATGACATATTTTTTTATATAAAATACGTAATAATTAAAATCAATAATCAAGCTAGAATTTATTTACCATTTTAACATTGAATTATGGTTAGTTAGAATTAAATATATTCAATATGTTTCTTCTCCATCCCCAAATTTCATGTTTCTTCGTCACTAAGCCACAGAGTTAAAAGACTGTAAATGAATGACAAATAAATTACATCTACATGGGTAATCACTAAAATTAAATATTTAAGCTCAATGTTGTTTGTATTCATTATAATTACATTGTATCGTGATATAATAGATGTAAACAATTTCTATATTTGTCTTCTTCTTCATCACCAAAATTTTGGTTTCTTCTCCTCTAAGAAACTAAGTTAAGATGCTACAAATGAATGACCCATAATATATACATATGCATAACAATTAAAATTAAATAATCAAGTTGAATATTGTTTATATTTATCGCATTCACATTGAATTATTGTATATTACATCTAAAAGTAATCAATATTTTTCTTCACCATCCCAAAGTTTCATATTTTTTAATCACTAAGCTAAAAACATAATAGCCTATAGTAGATGTAAAAAATTAATCATAATTTATTTTTCTACTACATCACAAAATTTTAGGTTTTCCCCACAAAAAAACAAAGTTAAAAGACTATAATCCATGACATATTTTTTCTTTAAAATAGTTAATAATTAAAATAAATAATCAAGCTAGAATTTATTAATATTTACCATTTTCACATTTAATTATGGTATGTTAGATGTAAATCTATTCAATATGTTTCTTCTCCATCACCAAATTTCATGTTTCTTCGTCACTAAGCCACAGAGTTAAAAGACTGTAAATGAATGACAAATAAATTACGCCTACATGGGTAATCACTAAAATTAAATATTTAAGCTCAATGTTATTTGCATTTAGTATAATCACATTGTATTATGACATAATAAATGTAAACAATTTCTACATTTTTCTTCTTCTTTATCACCAAAATTTTGGTTTCTTCTCCTCTAAGAAACTAAGTTAAGATATTACAAATGAATGACCCATAATATATACATATGCATAAAAATTAAAATTAAATAATCAAGCTCAATATTGTTTATATTCATCGCATTCACATTGACTTATGGTATATTACAACAGAAAATTATCAATATTTTTCATGACCATCCCAAAGTTTCAGATTTTTCAATCACTAAGCTAAAAACATAATAGACTATAGTAGATGTAAAAAATTAATCATAATTTATTTTTCTTCTACATCAAAAAATTTTAGGTTTTCCCCACAAAAAACCATAGTTAAAAGACTATAATCCATGACATTTTTTTTTATAAAATACGTAATAATTAAAATAAATAATCAAGCTAGAATTTATTTACCATTTTCACATTGAATTATGGTAAGTTAGATGTAAATATATTCAATATGTTTCTTCTCCATCCCCAAATTTCATGTTTCTTTATCACTAAGCCACAGAGTTAAAAGACTGTAAATGAATGACAAATAAATTACATCTACATGGGTAATCACTAAAATTAAATATTTAAGCTCAATGTTGTTTGTATTCATTATAATTACATTGTGTCGTGATATAATAGATGTAAACAATTTCTATATTTGTCTTCTTCTTCATCACCAAAATTTTGGTTTCTTCTCCTCTAAGAAACTAAGTTAAGATGCTACAAATGAATGACCCATAATATATACATATGCATAACAATTAAAATTAAATAATCAAGTTGAATATTGTTTATATTTATCGCATTCACATTGAATTATTGTATATTACATCTAAAAGTAATCAATATTTTTCTTCACCATCCCAAAGTTTCATATTTTTTAATCACTAAGCTAAAAACATAATAGCCTATAGTAGATGTAAAAAATTAATCATAATTTATTTTTCTACTACATCACAAAATTTTAGGTTTTCCCCACAAAAAAACAAAGTTAAAAGACTATAATCCATGACATATTTTTTCTTTAAAATAGTTAATAATTAAAATAAATAATCAAGCTAGAATTTATTAATATTTACCATTTTCACATTTAATTATGGTAAGTTAGATGTAAATCTATTCAATATGTTTCTTCTCCATCCCCAAATTTCATGTTTCTTCGTCACTAAGCCACAGAGTTAAAAGACTGTAAATGAATGACAAATAAATTACGCCTACATGGGTAATCACTAAAATTAAATATTTAAGCTCAATGTTATTTGCATTTAGTATAATCACTTTGGTTTATGATATAATAAATGTAAACAATTTCTACATTTTTCTTCTTCTTTATCACCAAAATTTTGGTTTCTTCTCCTCTAAGAAACTAAGTTAAGATATTACAAATGAATGACCCATAATATATACATATGCATAACAACTAAAATTAAATAATCAAGCTCAATATTGTTGATATTCATCGCATTCACATTGACTTATGGTATATTACCACAGAAAATTATCAATATTTTTCATCACCATCCCAAAGTTTCAGATTTTTCAATCACTAAGCTAAAAACATAATAGACTATAGTAGATGTAAAAAATTAATCATAATTTATTTTTCTTCTACATCAAAAAATTTTAGGTTTTCCCCACAAAAAACCATAGTTAAAAGACTATAATCCATGACATATTTTTTTTATATAAAATACGTAATAATTAAAATCAATAATCAAGCTAGAATTTATTTACCATTTTAACATTGAATTATGGTAAGTTAGATGTAAATATATTCAATATGTTTCTTCTCCATCCCCAAATTTCATGTTTCTTCGTCACTAAGCCACAGAGTTAAAAGACTGTAAATGAATGACAAATAAATTACATCTACATGGGTAATCACTAAAATTAAATATTTAAGCTCAATGTTGTTTGTATTCATTATAATTACATTGTATCGTGATATAATAGATGTAAACAATTTCTATATTTGTCTTCTTCTTCATCACCAAAATTTTGGTTTCTTCTCCTCTAAGAAACTAAGTTAAGATGCTACAAATGAATGACCCATAATATATACATATGCATAACAATTAAAATTAAATAATCAAGTTGAATATTGTTTATATTTATCGCATTCACATTGAATTATTGTATATTACATCTAAAAGTAATCAATATTTTTCTTCACCATCCCAAAGTTTCATATTTTTTAATCACTAAGCTAAAAACATAATAGCCTATAGTAGATGTAAAAAATTAATCATAATTTATTTTTCTACTACATCACAAAATTTTAGGTTTTCCCCACAAAAAAACAAAGTTAAAAGACTATAATCCATGACATATTTTTTCTTTAAAATAGTAAATAATTAAAATAAATAATCAAGCTAGAATTTATTAATATTTACCATTTTCACATTTAATTATGGTAAGTTAGATGTAAATCTATTCAATATGTTTCTTCTCCATCCCCAAATTTCATGTTTCTTCGTCACTAAGCCACAGAGTTAAAAGACTGTAAATGAATGACAAATAAATTACGCCTACATGGGTAATCACTAAAATTAAATATTTAAGCTCAATGTTATTTGCATTTAGTATAATCACTTTGGTTTATGATATAATAAATGTAAACAATTTCTACATTTTTCTTCTTCTTTATCACCAAAATTTTGGTTTCTTCTCCTCTAAGAAACTAAGTTAAGATATTACAAATGAATGACCCATAATATATACATATGCATAACAACTAAAATTAAATAATCAAGCTCAATATTGTTGATATTCATCGCATTCACATTGACTTATGGTATATTACCACAGAAAATTATCAATATTTTTCATCACCATCCCAAAGTTTCAGATTTTTCAATCACTAAGCTAAAAACATAATAGACTATAGTAGATGTAAAAAATTAATCATAATTTATTTTTCTTCTACATCAAAAAATTTTAGGTTTTCCCCACAAAAAACCATAGTTAAAAGACTATAATCCATGACATATTTTTTTTATATAAAATACGTAATAATTAAAATCAATAATCAAGCTAGAATTTATTTACCATTTTAACATTGAATTATGGTAAGTTAGATGTAAATATATTCAATATGTTTCTTCTCCATCCCCAAATTTCATGTTTCTTCGTCACTAAGCCACAGAGTTAAAAGACTGTAAATGAATGACAAATAAATTACATCTACATGGGTAATCACTAAAATTAAATATTTAAGCTCAATGTTGTTTGTATTCATTATAATTACATTGTATCGTGATATAATAGATGTAAACAATTTCTATATTTGTCTTCTTCTTCATCACCAAAATTTTGGTTTCTTCTCCTCTAAGAAACTAAGTTAAGATGCTACAAATGAATGACCCATAATATATACATATGCATAACAATTAAAATTAAATAATCAAGTTGAATATTGTTTATATTTATCGCATTCACATTGAATTATTGTATATTACATCTAAAAGTAATCAATATTTTTCTTCACCATCCCAAAGTTTCATATTTTTTAATCACTAAGCTAAAAACATAATAGTCTATAGTAGATGTAAAAAATTAATCATAATTTATTTTTCTACTACATCACAAAATTTTAGGTTTTCCCCACAAAAAAACAAAGTTAAAAGACTATAATTCATGACATATTTTTTCTTTAAAATAGTAAATAATTAAAATAAATAATCAAGCTAGAATTTATTAATATTTACCATTTTCACATTTAATTATGGTAAGTTAGATGTAAATCTATTCAATATGTTTCTTCTCCATCCCCAAATTTCATGTTTCTTCGTCACTAAGCCACAGAGTTAAAAGACTGTAAATGAATGACAAATAAATTACGCCTACATGGGTAATCACTAAAATTAAATATTTAAGCTCAATGTTATTTGCATTTAGTATAATCACTTTGGTTTATGATATAATAAATGTAAACAATTTCTACATTTTTCTTCTTCTTTATCACCAAAATTTTGGTTTCTTCTCCTCTAAGAAACTAAGTTAAGATATTACAAATGAATGACCCATAATATATACATATGCATAACAACTAAAATTAAATAATCAAGCTCAATATTGTTGATATTCATCGCATTCACATTGACTTATGGTATATTATGTTAGACTAAGGCACGGATCTAGAAGGGGGGGTTGAATAGATCCCTTTTAAAAATTTGAGTGGCGCTACCAATAAAATTGGTTTTCAAAATGGTTTTCAAATGCGGAAGCGGCCTTGGAAAATATAGTCTAAAACGAACAACTATTGGAGAGCCGGATATGCGTCAAGCAGATGAATTTAAGACGATAACGGATAGTAAATCACTACACACTTTTATGCAAAACTCAGATGTGATTCACTCGTACTATTTCCTTATTCCAATGATCAAAAATTACACCAAAACTAGCAGCAAAATTAAGGCAATTTTAGTTCAGCACTTTTGTCGAACAGTTGGTGTGCACAAATACCTTAAATGATATTTGTGTTGAATGAGTGATTGAAAAAGCCTTAGTACAGTATTTCTATTGTACTTAGTAGTTAAAAAACAGTGTTTCACCAACTCACTCAATCAATACTACAATTTGACAAAATCACTTATTCTAGAATCACTTAATTTTTAAGCTGTAATTAAAAATGCAGAAAATAAAGGAACACAAGATTTGATGAGGCAGTTCCCCCAGTCGTCCTCGCGTTGGGGTACGTCTGCCCTCAATTCTACAATGAGAATTGAGATATGTATTGAATAGATATCACCTGTTTGGTAGAACAGTTATACACAAGAATCGATAGACAATTGATACAAACAATCTCAATGTTGCTGATAATTTCTACCACTTCTTGCCCCTTGATTCAAGATGAATCAAGTCCTCCAATTTGATGTGAATGACCTCCGATTGCAGCCACCTTATTGACAACTCTTCCGTTGATCAAACCTTCGGCACGGCTGATCTTAGACACACCCAAATTGAACCCGGAACGTCTTCAACCTTTCAACGCCCTAGCTACTAGATTGATCAACCTTCCGCTA
The DNA here is from genome assembly GCA_963859935.3 of Lathyrus sativus. Lineage (NCBI taxonomy): Eukaryota > Viridiplantae > Streptophyta > Magnoliopsida > Fabales > Fabaceae > Lathyrus > Lathyrus sativus. Next base: position 2,738,399 of record CAWUDS030000443.1, on the reverse strand, counting down.
ATCAATCACCTTCGCACTCGCTTGATTGTTGAACCGACGATTCCGTAACAAAAGCCTTCAAAACCTGTAGTCTTGATAGGTAAAACCTCAAAGGTTTTCTCCCAAGAAACACCTGCACCAGCTTCCACTCGAACCGGATCTTCAATCACGCGTTCGAACCTTATCACCGTCGAGCAAACCACAAACCGCAGCAAAAAAATTGATTATCTGTAATTTGAGGATTTGTGAGTTGATTGAACGATGAAGATGAAGAACACTGATGCACCTCTTTCACGTTTCTTGACCTGAACACTTTCTCACAATGCTTTCAAAAATGTTCTATGTTAAAATTGAAAAGACAGCTATTTATAGTAATATACAAAACAGACAGTTGACAGATCAAAGAAACATAGCAGAATTTCTGTTTCTGCGCGCGAACGGTCGACCATAGGGTCGGCGTGCGCTGAGCCGTGTGACACTCAAACTGTCATGCGCCGAGTCAGCGGTCGACGCATGATCTTCATGCGCTGAGCCGTCTGATTCTTAAACCTGCATGCGCCAAGTCAGCGGTCGACGCATGGTTCCATGCGCTGACCCGTGTGAACTGAATGAAACTGTGTGCTGACGGTATGGTCGGCTCATGGTTCAAAAATCTGCAAAAACATAAATTTCTACAGCTTTTTGTGCATTACGTCATTGTAAAAATTGAATCATAAGTAGCGTGAATGATTTAAACGAAAGAAGGATATCTCTTAGCAAGTTGTCATCATCAAAAACCAGAGGCACGCTTGTGTTGGTAGATACTTTGCCTTCACATTCTCCCCCTTTTTGATGATGGCAACCTACTGTTACGCAACACGTGATAGGTATAGGTATGCTCCCCCTTTCTTTTACAATTATAGCGGTCGTAATCATCGTCTATCTACTGCTCAGTTCTCCCCCTTTGACAACATCAAAAAGAGGTAAACTCGTGACACAATAACAACACATTGAATCATGCATAAATGAGATACCAACAGATGAGAAGTAAACAACAGTTATACATACGATGGAGATAACAGTTAATAGAAGTAAGCAACAATCATAGTGAGTTTGGGCAGAAAAGCAAAACACAACAAACAAAATGAATGCAAGCCAAAACAGGAAACAACAAATGACATATGAGCGCATGCTAATAGCCCCGTCCACGTCCGCGACCACGACCACGCCTGTCATAGTAATGAGGATGGCGTTGGGGATGAGCTAGATCAGAAAATTCTTCTGTGATGTTATTCAAAAAGTCAAGACTGTCGACAATGGCGCGCTCTTCAGCTTGATGACAGTGAGTTAGAGTCTCGAATCGAGCGTCCAGCTGAGTCGACATTCCACTGATCCGTTCATTTTGGTTATGCAGTTCAGAACGAATTTGTGCCATTCTTTCATTTTGATCCCTCATGAATTTTTGCTGTTGTTCCTGCATATTGGTCATAAAATTTCGCTGTTCCAACTGCATCGACTGCATCATTTCTAAAATCTCCGAATTGTTTGACGGTTGTTGAGGAGAAGGTGGGTCTGCAGTGCTTGGTTGATACGGCTGATAGAATTTGCCAAGGGTGGTCCACCCGGTGTATTGCCATTCACCCCAGCCTTGGTTATTCTCCTCATCCTCATTTTCCTGTTGGTTTGAGTAGGCAGACCAGTTATTGTGTTGATTGTCATCTTGATATGTTTGTTGATAGTTTTCAGAAGGCACGTATGGTTGATGACCTTCATTAATATCGTGGTCCAGCTGAGTCTCATCAGCGGTTTCTTGTGCCTCTCCTGCATTGTCACCTTGATTGTCTTCATCTTCACTTGAGCTTCCTTCTGCTTCTTCATCTTCTCCACCCTCTGACTCATCAGCACTTTCTTCACTCGAGGAGGCAGCTGCAGCCATGGTTGAGCGCCGATAAAATCTGTACTTTTTGAGCGACTGATCCCACACATATCCCATCATAGCAAAGACCTTTGAACTGAACTCTTTATCGGAAGAAATTGGAGTATACGGAAAAGACGGGTAATTGATACCTGCAGAGTTTAAAGCTTCCTGAATGAATGAGCCATAGGCGAGCGCGGTGCCTCGCTTGGAGTCTCTTAGTTCATACATCCGGCTTGAAATATAGTACGGCCAGTTAATTTTAATGCCGTGACCTAGTATATGGATGAGATGCACTTCAGCTTGTTCGACTCTTGACAAACCACCTTGTTTAGGCCGCAGAATGCGCGCCACAATCCATTGAAGGATCCTTGGAGATGATCTGAGTTTTCCGGATGTGACGGACCTCGGAAAAGCCGCACTGTTTACAATGTGCTCCGGATAAGGCCTCTTGAGCATATTATTCAGTGCTTTGTTATACTCATAACCTTCAAGAGTTTTAGAATCGGTCACTTCGGCTAGGGGAGGTTCACCATCCTCTACAGACATATCAAAATACTTACTCCAGAATTCAGTATTTACAGTCACTTGAGTTGTTCCAATATGGGAATGAAAGTTTTCTCCGTGAAATTTATCATTCAATTCAGAGTAAAAGACACGCACCAGATCTTCGCTATATTGTACATTGCATTCAACAAATCGTTCAACACCATGATAAGTAAGAAAGTTCATGAACTCACCCAGATGCATGCGTTCAGCAACCAGTTCATAGAAGGCGTGTTGTCGAACCACTTTCCTCTTACCAATGTCTTTGTTAAAGTTTTCCCGACGAGACGGATGAACCAGGGATTCTGCAGTGATTGGCACTGTTCCGGAGGTTGACCCTCTTGATCTCTTTCTTGTAGGTCTAGAGGAAGAAGCCATGGGTATAGTTTTGTGGGTACAAGGAACTCTTTACCAATGTGATGGAGAATGAAGAGTTTTGAGATGAAGGATTTTGAATTTTGAGAAGAAGGAGAGAGATAACCCTTGTTTAATGTAAGGATTAGGGTTTGATTGGAAAATGTGAGGAGATGAAGAGAGTTAGTAGGGGTAGTAGGTGTGGGTTTTTAGTAATGAAGATAAATGCAAGTGTAACTGCCCAAAAAAAAACTGAACCGTCAAGTAATCAGGAAAACTGGGTTTTTGCGCGAGCCGTCGACGGTAGCTTCTGCATGCGTCGACGCATGCTTCAGATTTTTCACCAGATACAAAAGTTAACAGGGTGCGCCGACCGCTGCCCTGTTATGGTCGACTCAATATGCAACAAACAGCAGATTTTTGTATTTTACCATATTCAGAGGTACATGCTATGCAAAAATGATGTCATGACATATAAGAAAAAAAATATCTATATACATATGCAGTAGATGTCATACAAATTTAGCGTAGTATAAGCGATATGATTTGAGATCAACAGGATTATCAAACAAAGAGAGAGAGAAAGAACAATATCACCTTGATGCCTGATTTGCTTGATACACAACATACTTATACTTACACGAATATCAAATTGTTAGAAGTACAACAGCATGATTATTTGAATGAAATAAGATAACATCAGCAAATATTATTCCCGTTCCGAAATGTCGAGGATGCCAAGTTCTCGGCGGATATGAAAGAAAGGTTCCGTTGCTAGCGGCTTTGTGAAAATGTCCGCTAGTTGGTTTTTAGTGTCAACGTGTTCAAATACAACATCACCTTTCTCAACATGGTCCCTAAGAAAATGGTGTCGAATTTCTATATGTTTAGTGCGAGAGTGTAATACGGGATTTTTGGTAAGGTTAATAGCGCTAGTGTTGTCACATAGGATAGGAATACGTTCAAGTTTAAGATTGAAATCTAGTAGTTGTTGCTTAATCCACAGAATTTGAGCACAACAACTACCAGCGGCAACGTATTCCGCCTCGGCCGTTGATAAAGCAACTGAAACTTGTTTCTTGCTATGCCAACTAACCAAGGAGTTTGAAAACAAATGACATGTACCACTAGTGCTTTTCCTATCCGATTTGCACCCGGCAAAGTCGGAATCGGAGTAACCTACCAACGAGCAATCACTACCCTTAGAATACCACAATCCATACTTCGGGGTACCTGACAGGTATCGAAGAATTCGTTTAACAGCTTTTAGGTGGGATTCTTTGGGACATGATTGGTATCGTGCACACATGCACACACTAAACATAATATCAGGACGTGACGCAGTAAGATAGAGAAGTGAACCAATCATACCTCTATATCGTTTTACCTCTACGTCCTTGCCATTTTCATCTTTATCCAAATTTACGCATGTAGGCATTGGGGTGTCTATGGCCTTGGATTTTGCCATGTCAAATCTCTTGATCAAGTCCAAACAATATTTTGTTTGGCTCACGAATGTCCCTTCTTGGAGTTGTTTAATTTGCAGGCCGAGGAAGTATGTGAGCTCCCCCATCATACTCATCTCGAATTCGCCCTGCATGAGGTCAGAAAACTCTCTCACGAGATTCATGTTAGTGGATCCAAATATAATATCGTCAACATAGATTTGCACCAAAATCAAGTGCTTTCCTTGACGTTTAATGAAGAGTGTAGTGTCAACCTTTCCTCGTGAGTACCCCTGATTAAGTAAAAACTTACTTAGTCGCTCATACCAAGCTCTAGGAGCTTGTTTGAGACCATATAAAGCTCTTTTTAACTTGTAAACATGTTCAGGGTATTCATGAGATTCAAAACCGGGAGGTTGAGACACATATACTTCTTCATTTATGTGACCGTTAAGGAACGCACTTTTAACATCCATTTGAAATAACTTAAAATCCTTTGCACATGCAAAGGCGAGTAAAAGGCGTATAGCCTCGAGTCGGGCAACCGGCGCATAAGTTTCCTCATAGTCGATGCCTTCCTCTTGGTTATACCCTTGAGCGACCAATCTCGCTTTATTACGGGTTATTACCCCGTTTTCGTCCAACTTGTTCCTAAACACCCATCGGGTGCCGATTACTCGATGGCCTCGCGGAGGAGGGACAAGGTCCCATACCTCGTTTCTTTTAAACTGATTTAGTTCCTCTTGCATCGATAAAAACCAGTGCTCATCGAGTAGGGCCTCTTTGGGGTTTTTAGGCTCTATTTGTGAAACGAAAGCGAAGTGATAACAAAAGTTACTTAGCTTAGATCGAGTGGTGACTCCCTTTGTGATGTCTCCGAGAATATTGTCAATTGGATGATCTTTACACGACTTCCAAGCTTGAGGGAGATCATCGTTTGTAGGCGGATGAGCTTCCTCAGTTACCTCATGGTGTGCATCCTTATCCTCCTCAATTTTGACTCTATCGGGTTGATCAATCCCCGTTTCGCCACCTTTGAGTATGTCTTCTGTGGATGTACCTGCACCATGAACAACACTATCCTTTCCGACATTTCTCGGATAGGACTCATCAAACGTAACGTGCACAGACTCTTCAACAGCTAGTAATCTTTTATTATAAATCCTATATGCTTTACTCTAAAACCAATAAACACATTCTTCTTATCACTTTCATGCACAATTTTGCAGCAATCTTTTGAAAAGGAAACATTGTAACCTTTGTCGCATAATTGGCTAATGCTAAGGAGATTATGTTTAAGGTTTTCGACAAGCAACACATCGGAAATTGTAGTAGAGGAGCGATTACCTATACTACCTTTACCTAGTATCGCTCCGCGGTTGTTATCACCGTATGTTACATACCCTTTCTTCTTAGCCACGAAGTCTATGAATAAGGATATGTCTCCAGACATGTGCCTTGAGCACCCACTATCAAGAACCCATCTTCTCTCGGTGGACTCGACACATTTCACCTGTCAAAATATAACTTAGAAAAGGGAGGTACCCAATGGCATATTGGGTCCTAATAGGTTAGCGACAAGACGGTTGCGTTTGGGCAACCATTGGTAGATGCCTTTAGGAACAAGAAATCTCCTAAATCGACATTTACCAATGGAGTGGCCTTTCTTGCAACAGTAAAAGCATACAAAGTCGACATTAGAATCACTTTCACTTGCTTGATCCCTAATTACATATGCATATTTTTGATATGGGTTTATCATACTTTTTCTAAAATCCTTTTTATCGATTGCAAATGTAATTTTAGGTTCAAGTGCCTTGTCTAATTTGGCCTTAAGGTTTCTAACCTCACCTTGCCAAATATGACAAGTATCACAACCAAAGTTGAAAGGATTACTATTGTCCTTACAATCCGATTCATTATCTTTCACAATGGAAGCCTTAAGGTCCTCTAATTTCTTTTCGGACTCTAAGACTTTGTGCTCTAAATATGTAAAAATTCTTCTATTAGAAGCAAGTTTCTTAAAGGCTTCAGTTGCTTCCTTGTGTAAAACATCGAATGCGGTTTGTAATTCGGAATGAGACATATTAGATGACATATTATATCTAGAGTGACGTACCTGTTTCTTTTTCTTTTTCTGATTTGCGGAGAGACATAGATTCACGGACTCTTCTTCATCACTAGAGCTTTCATTAGAGGAGGAAGAATCACTGTCGCTTTCCCACGCGATGTACGCCCTCCTAGGCTTTGATGCTCTCTTATGTGACTTCGATTGTTCCTTTTCTTTTCCCTTGTTGTTCATTGGACAGTCCGGTTTGTAGTGACCGGGCTTTCCACATTTATAGCACGTTCCTCTAGTCTTTTTGCCTTTTTGATTGTCATCTTTGGAGAACCTTGATTGCCTTCGGAAATTTACCAGGTTCTTCTCCGAATGTTGGATGCCGTTCTTTCTCACGTACCGGTTATACCGTTTAACGAACAGCCCCATGTCCTCATTTATGTCTTCTTCTTCGTCGTCGCTTGAAGAATAATCACTTTGCTCTTTTGCTTTAGACTTCGAGGAAGAAGCCTTAAGAGCTATGGACTTCTTTTCACTCATCTTTACTTTGTCCTTCTTTTCTTTCCTTTCATGTTGGTCAAGACTCAAGAGTACCTGTTCATGCTCTTGTAGTTTGCCAAACAATGTAGTCAGGTCTAATACCGTAAGATCATTTGCCTCTTTGATGGCGGTCACTTTCGGCTGCCATTCCCTGATAAGACATCTCAAAACTTTATTAGTAGCAAGATCATTGGAAATAGGTCTTCCTAGTGAATGTAATCTGTTTATGAGATGAGTAAATCTCTTTTGCATGTCAGCAATGGTTTCCCCTTGCTCCATGAAAAAGAGATCAAACTCTTGTATAAGAGTGTTGATTCGAGCCAACTTAACATCGTTTGTCCCCTCATGGGCAATTTGTAGTGCATCCCACATAGTCTTAGCCGTAGGGCAATGGGATACACGGTAGTATTCATCTACACCTAATGAGGAGATTAGAATGTTCTTAGCTTTCCAATCGTAATTATACTTTCGCTCATCGTCGTCGGTCCATTGTGCTTCGGGCTTTGGCACAACTTCGTTATTCTCATTTGTCATGGTTATTTCAATCGGACCATTGAGAATAACGTTCCATATCTTTCTATCTATGGAATTAATGTGCACCCGCATACAGTCTTTCCAATAGCTATAATTTTCACCGTTAAAAACGGGAGCTCTATTGTACGCCCCTTTTGGTTCGTTAGCCATTATTCTATCAATGTTGTATTTGAAGCACCGGAGAACCGGAGCTCGTGATACCACTTGTTAGACTAAGGCACGGATCTAGAAGGGGGGGTTGAATAGATCCCTTTTAAAAATTTGAGTGGCGCTACCAATAAAATTGGTTTTCAAAATGGTTTTCAAATGCGGAAGCGGCCTTGGAAAATATAGTCTAAAACGAACAACTATTGGAGAGCCGGATATGCGTCAAGCAGATGAATTTAAGACGATAACGGATAGTAAATCACTACACACTTTTATGCAAAACTCAGATGTGATTCACTCGTACTATTTCCTTATTCCAATGATCAAAAATTACACCAAAACTAGCAGCAAAATTAAGGCAATTTTAGTTCAGCACTTTTGTCGAACAGTTGGTGTGCACAAATACCTTAAATGATATTTGTGTTGAATGAGTGATTGAAAAAGCCTTAGTACAGTATTTCTATTGTACTTAGTAGTTAAAAAACAGTGTTTCACCAACTCACTCAATCAATACTACAATTTGACAAAATCACTTATTCTAGAATCACTTAATTTTTAAGCTGTAATTAAAAATGCAGAAAATAAAGGAACACAAGATTTGATGAGGCAGTTCCCCCAGTCGTCCTCGCGTTGGGGTACGTCTGCCCTCAATTCTACAATGAGAATTGAGATATGTATTGAATAGATATCACCTGTTTGGTAGAACAGTTATACACAAGAATCGATAGACAATTGATACAAACAATCTCAATGTTGCTGATAATTTCTACCACTTCTTGCCCCTTGATTCAAGATGAATCAAGTCCTCCAATTTGATGTGAATGACCTCCGATTGCAGCCACCTTATTGACAACTCTTCCGTTGATCAAACCTTCGGCACGGCTGATCTTAGACACACCCAAATTGAACCCGGAACGTCTTCAACCTTTCAACGCCCTAGCTACTAGATTGATCAACCTTCCGCTAATCAATCACCTTCGCACTCGCTTGATTGTTGAACCGACGATTCCGTAACAAAAGCCTTCAAAACCTGTAGTCTTGATAGGTAAAACCTCAAAGGTTTTCTCCCAAGAAACACCTGCACCAGCTTCCACTCGAACCGGATCTTCAATCACGCGTTCGAACCTTATCACCGTCGAGCAAACCACAAACCGCAGCAAAAAAATTGATTATCTGTAATTTGAGGATTTGTGAGTTGATTGAACGATGAAGATGAAGAACACTGATGCACCTCTTTCACGTTTCTTGACCTGAACACTTTCTCACAATGCTTTCAAAAATGTTCTATGTTAAAATTGAAAAGACAGCTATTTATAGTAATATACAAAACAGACAGTTGACAGATCAAAGAAACATAGCAGAATTTCTGTTTCTGCGCGCGAACGGTCGACCATAGGGTCGGCGTGCGCTGAGCCGTGTGACACTCAAACTGTCATGCGCCGAGTCAGCGGTCGACGCATGATCTTCATGCGCTGAGCCGTCTGATTCTTAAACCTGCATGCGCCAAGTCAGCGGTCGACGCATGGTTCCATGCGCTGACCCGTGTGAACTGAATGAAACTGTGTGCTGACGGTATGGTCGGCTCATGGTTCAAAAATCTGCAAAAACATAAATTTCTACAGCTTTTTGTGCATTACGTCATTGTAAAAATTGAATCATAAGTAGCGTGAATGATTTAAACGAAAGAAGGATATCTCTTAGCAAGTTGTCATCATCAAAAACCAGAGGCACGCTTGTGTTGGTAGATACTTTGCCTTCACATATTACCACAGAAAATTATCAATATTTTTCATCACCATCCCAAAGTTTCAGATTTTTCAATCACTAAGCTAAAAACATAATAGACTATAGTAGATGTAAAAAATTAATCATAATTTATTTTTCTTCTACATCAAAAAATTTTAGGTTTTCCCCACAAAAAACCATAGTTAAAAGACTATAATCCATGACATATTTTTTTTATATAAAATACGTAATAATTAAAATCAATAATCAAGCTAGAATTTATTTACCATTTTAACATTGAATTATGGTAAGTTAGATGTAAATATATTCAATATGTTTCTTCTCCATCCCCAAATTTCATGTTTCTTCGTCACTAAGCCACAGAGTTAAAAGACTGTAAATGAATGACAAATAAATTACATCTACATGGGTAATCACTAAAATTAAATATTTAAGCTCAATGTTGTTTGTATTCATTATAATTACATTGTATCGTGATATAATAGATGTAAACAATTTCTATATTTGTCTTCTTCTTCATCACCAAAATTTTGGTTTCTTCTCCTCTAAGAAACTAAGTTAAGATGCTACAAATGAATGACCCATAATATATACATATGCATAACAATTAAAATTAAATAATCAAGTTGAATATTGTTTATATTTATCGCATTCACATTGAATTATTGTATATTACATCTAAAAGTAATCAATATTTTTCTTCACCATCCCAAAGTTTCATATTTTTTAATCACTAAGCTAAAAACATAATAGCCTATACTAGATGTAAAAAATTAATCATAATTTATTTTTCTACTACATCACAAAATTTTAGGTTTTCCCCACAAAAAAACAAAGTTAAAAGACTATAATCCATGACATATTTTTTCTTTAAAATAGTAAATAATTAAAATAAATAATCAAGCTAGAATTTATTAATATTTACCATTTTCACATTTAATTATGGTAAGTTAGATGTAAATCTATTCAATATGTTTCTTCTCCATCCCCAAATTTCATGTTTCTTCGTCACTAAGCCACAGAGTTAAAAGACTGTAAATGAATGACAAATAAATTACGCCTACATGGGTAATCACTAAAATTAAATATTTAAGCTCAATGTTATTTGCATTTAGTATAATCACTTTGGTTTATGATATAATAAATGTAAACAATTTCTACATTTTTCTTCTTCTTTATCACCAAAATTTTGGTTTCTTCTCCTCTAAGAAACTAAGTTAAGATATTA
>CAWUDS030000443.1:2703403-2727427 GCA_963859935.3 Lathyrus sativus | reverse complement strand
AAGTTATATGCTGTTATATATGTGTTGTGGGTAGCCGTATGACGTGAATCCTAGATTATGAACTTATTGTGAAATATGGTATTTTGACAATTATAAATGCATTGTTTAATTTGAATAAGAATGCATGATGATATGTAATGAGGTTGATTGTCGTTGGCATGATATTGTGTATACATACGTGTTGTATGCGATTATATGTGAAGGATGCATGGGAGCATAGTAATGGATATGCGTGCATTGCTTGGTGATGTAGTGATAATATTGATTTATGAATACTTTGATTGTTATGAAATATGGCCGTTTGGCATATATAGTGCATTGTTTAAATTGGTTAAAAATGCAAGTTGATGATTATGATTGAATATGTTGCCGTTGGCACGATGTTATGAATGATGCATGGGAACATATGATGAATATATGTATGCATTGTTTGAAATAAAATGGTATTGAATTGTGAATGCATAATGTTGTATGCGATGATGTGTGAATGATGCATGGGAGCATATTGTCAGGTATGCGTGCATTGTTTGACAAATATGCTGATTAAAAGTATGAATACTTGATTATAAGAATATGTTATGTGTGCAATCATGACGTAATTCTTGAAGAGATGAATTATTTGAATGCATGAGATTAAGATGCCAGTCTTAAGTGCATTTGATTTTCAATTGCATATGCATCATTCAGTCAAGAGGCAATGCTTGCTAGTCTCGTGGAGACTAGTGACTTTTCCCAAGCCTAGAAGAGTGGGTTTGAAAGCTTAGAGGACGGGCTTTTGTCGTTATCGGTCTAGAAGAGTGGACCCGGTTTAATGTAAAAACCAAAAAATGATAACGAGTGTTGGTACCACATGGCATTGAGTTGCATTGAGTTATGTTGAGTCACACAACATTGATGTCATTGTTATATGAAATATGCTTGTGTGTAAATTGGTGATTTGGTGAATTGTGAATAATGGATTGATGTGTTGGTGAAAGATGTTTTGTGATTATTTATATGTGTTTATACATGTTGTGAAATGTATGATGAGTTATGATGAAATATGGTGTGAATTGTGGAACATGCGTATGTGCATTACTTGTGTAATTGAGAAATGTAAATACATGATTGTAGTATGAAAGTATGCTTATTAGCGTGAAATGTTGATATGAGACTTGTGAAGGTGTAATAGTGAATAGGAGAATGAAATATGATATGTGTATGTCATGTGGATAATATTGAGATTTATGAATATGTGAAATGATGAATATGCTTGGTAAATTATCCATGTTTGTTTATACGTATGTTGTGACGTACATGATGAATTATAATAAATTGAGGTGAGAAAATGTGGAATATATGTATTCGGTACTTGTGCATTAATACATGATTATATGCATTGTTATTATGATAATATTTCTCACCCTTCTGCTGGAATGATGTCCTACATGACATCGTGCAGGTATAAGAGTAGAGCTGTTCGTTGTTGCGAAGTCGCTGTTGGTGCAACTGTTTAGTATTTTTATTATGTTGGGTCGAGTCATGCTCTGGTCACGTAACACTAGGGTTGATTGGTTTATGTTTTAGAGTTACGTGATGTACTCTAAATTATGTTTTCATATTTATTGAAATAATAAGAGGTTGGCCTTAGTGCCCGAGTGTTGTTGACTTATGTGGTGAAAACAAATGTTTCTTTATGAAAATTATTAGATAAATGAATCCGCTGCTACATGCAAAGTGAAATTTTGTAAAGCATGATTACTTATTGAAGTATTAATGAGCACGACAGGTGGTTTTGATATGTTGAAAGTTATGTGTGACGCCCTTTCCGAATGCATGTTAGTTTTACTCTGATTATGCATATTTTATTTGTGGGGTTTAGAAGGGTGTTATATTAAGTGGTATCAGAGCAGGTCGGTCCGTCCGGCCAAGTTGTCTAATGTTATTTGTTCCCTTGTATACGACATGTGTGTGAAAACACTGTCGATACATATTTGTTGTTCAACCTTTGTCTGTAGAAGTGGGAGTGATCGAAGTGGGGGAAGAGACTTGTGATTCTCCAGGATGCTGCAAGTATGGAGTTGTAGCTCAGTGTGTGATTAAACACTATTATAGTTTGGTAAAGATGGTTTATGCCCCACTATGATTTCAGCTGTCTATTGACAAATTGAGGAACTGATCACCCTTAATCTCTTGTTGATAGTAGTTGGGATTGTGTTGGATGGGATAGACGTGTCTTGCAAGCTTAGATGACGTGAGCAGTGAATTGTTTGGAGTTAAGCCAAGTGCTGAAGAATTGTTTTGATGAGTCAGCGCAGGACAGTGATGAGATGTTTCATTTTGATGGAAATTTTGAGTGTTAACGAAAGTGGGAAGTTGGCGGTTTGACGATTAATTATGGTTGTCTGGAAGTTATTCTGACAAGATAGTGATATACAGCCAGGATGTGAAGTGGAGTTGTGATTGACTTAGTTACGGGAACTAGTCCGATATTAAGAGCTCCATATTGTATGTCTATTTGGATAGTCAAGGAATTAAACTGATTGAGTAGTTTTGAGACTTGTGTCTGGTGTGTGTGATGCGGCAACATAGTGTGAAGTCAAGTATATAAAGGGTGGATAGTGACTTCTGATAATTATTAAAGGAACTAAGATGTGGAATACAAGGTTGGTATAATTAGACCTTTGGGCATTTCAAGAGTTGAAGATGTGTTGAATGGCCTTCTAAGTGTGGAAATGTTGTTTTCGTATTTTTGTCGTAACGGGAGGACCGTAACTCGGAATGACGCAAGATTATAAGCGCGGAAAGTTATTACAATGCTTTATGCGATGGTGAAGTAGTGACATGGAATTAAGTATTTATTGATGGAATATGTTTGGTTGTTGTAGTAAGTGCGGTTTGTGTTTCCGCCATGACTCACAAATTGAGTAAGTCAATGGTTGTGTAACCAATGATACTTGGATATATTCGAAGAGGGTAGAGGAATCATGTTGAGCATCGGAAACTTGAGCTATCAGTGTTGGGGAAGAGGCAATGATGTACTAATGTGAAGAAAGTTCAAAGAGTTTTTGGGGAAAGCTGTCTACAGCTCGTGTATTGGTTTTTCCGAATCCGACAGAACTATTTGTTGTGTTTTGTGATGTTTGGTTGATATGATCGGGAGATATATTAAGTGCAACATCAGCTTGTTTAGTTATGCGTTAAGGCAGCTTAAAGTACATAAAGGGAATTATGTGACAAGCAATTTAGAGTTGGTTGCTGTTGTGTGTTGTGCTAGAGTTTGGAAGCCTCAATTGTTTAGTTGAGATTTAAGATGGTTGGAGATCTTAAGAGCTTAAGGTATTTATTTGATTTGAGAAGTTGAATATGATGCAGGGGAAATAATTGGGATTTCTGAAGGAATATGGTTTTGGTTGAATTACCATTCGGGCGAGACAACGTGGTAGCTGAAGTATCGAACTGGAAAATTTCTGTATATACCGATGATGATGGTAAGGAAGTTAGAACCGATTAAGCAAATCCGGGATGCGAGTTTGATCTGTGAAGAGACTTCTTATGGGATTGAGCTTTGTATATTGAAACTGACTATTGGTATTCTCGATGAGATTCAAGTAGGTCGGAATTCTAATTTGAGTTAATAGATTGATTGAATTTAAGGAATTAAAGTCGAAGAGCTGATTTTCAGGTTTATGGAAATGGTGCCATAAAGTGTCGTGATAGAGTGTGTGTTCCAATATTGTGAGTTGGATAAGAGTACTTTGGAAGAAGGACATTGAGATAGATTGAGTATCCATCCAGATGCTATGAGGATGTGACCGAATTTAAAGAAATTTTTTTGATGACCATAGATAGAGAGAAGTGATTGGGGTTGTATATGCTGATTAAACTTGTTGGGAGTCGAAGTGTGAATATCAGAGACAGTTGGGTCTGATACAACTGTTGAATATTTTTGAGTGGGATGGGATAGTATTCCCATGGATTTTGTGTCGGGTTTTCTGAAGAATTTGAAGGAGTATGATTCGATTGGAACGGTTAAGAATGGATTAACAAGAGTAACTCGTTACTTACTAGTGAGGATGAATCATTCTGTTAGATGGGAATCTGATTTTTTCATTGAGATTTTGGAAAGGTTTGCAGGCGCGTTTGGGTGCCATGTTGAAGTTGAACTCTGACTAGCGCCCGTGGACGGAATGGACAGACAAAGAGGACTATTCATTGTGTAGAATATTTGTTGAGAGCTTGAGTGTTGGATTAAGATGGATCAGGGGATAGTTTATTGTCGTTGATTGAATTACCTACAATAACCGCTTTCATTCTAAGTATCGGAATGACATCGTATGAGGCTTTGTATGGGGTGTAGGACTCCTTTGTGTTGATGTGTGTCCGGCGAGAGTTTTGTACTTGGACCTGAGATTGTGCAAGAGATGATTGAAAAGATCAAAAGGATCCAAGAAAAGACGTGTTTTGAGAGTTACGATAGTAACTGGTGTTAGTTGAGATTGAGGTCTCGGAAGCACCCACTATGTTTTGTTGATCTGTATCAGAGTGGCGCAGCGGAACCGTGGGAAAAATAGCATGTTAGACTGTTTTACCGTTGTCGCTTGTGGGAATTGCATGATGTGTTCATGTGTCTAAGCTGAGGAGGTACATTGATTCAGATGGATAATATACAAGTGAGAGATGATTTGACTGTTGAGGCATTGCTAGTTCAGGTTGATGAACGAGAAGCAACTTCGAGGTAAAGGGATTCCTTTGGTGGAGGTGATTTGGGAGATTAGGATACGAGAATCGTATCCAGAGTTATTTGGATCAGGTGACATTTTCGAGGACGAAAATTCCTAAAGTGGGGGAGGGTTGTAACAACCCAATTTTCAAATAGTGGATTAATTGTACTAATTAATTGGATTTATTTGATCTATGTGAGTTATTGGATTTAACTGATTTATTCTATTTGGTAGAATAATGTGGGATTACTAGATACTATCCAATTAATGACAAGATGAGATATTTTGGTGAATAAAGGGTCAAGTGGATATTTTATGAAAAATTGATTAGTAGATATTTTGAGAGAAGGGAAATATGATGGAAAGAAAATAATGGAAGGTATATAAGGATAAGTGGAAGGAAAATAGATGGATAGGAAAACATAAGAGAAAGAAAGTGGAAGAGAAGAGAAAGAGGAAGATAAGAGGAAAACTTGGAAAATCATCAAGATCCGATCCAAAGCTTCGATTTAATCAAGGTAAGGGTGAGAAACATTATTATCTTAGCAATGTGTATGATTATGTATTATTGGATTGGGTAGTTGTGAGTTTTCCACCATTTTTCATTTTAGGGCAAAATGGATTTAATCGGTGTAAATCAAAGTTTAACGGTTAAAATCGAGAATAAGTAGTATAGTTTAGTCGGGTATGGTTATACTAAGGTTATGGAAACTGATTGGATGAGAATCTGTCGATTTTGGAGAGAGTTGGAATTTCTGAATAGTGGGAAAATTCTGGTTCGCAGACGTTCGCTAGCTGTTCGCTAGGCGAGCTGGTCGCGGAAGCTCGCTGGGTCCTCGCCTAGCGAGCTAGTGGCGAGTGGAAACAGAATGTGAGAGGTTCCTTCGCTGGGTAGCGAACGGGGTAGCGAATGGTTCGCTGGGGGTTCGCTGTGGCGAACAAGGTAGCGAGTGAGGTCTGTAGCCTCTGTTTGGGTTCGCTAGCAGTTCGCTAGGCGAACATGTAGCGAAGGTTCGCTAGCTGCTCTCTAGGCGAGGCAGTAGCGAACATGACAACATTTTGTTTTTCTGTGATTTCATTCCATGTTGTGTTGTGGTTCGATCGGGTTCGATTCTTAATGGAATGAAAAGTTATATGCTGTTATATATGTGTTGTGGGTAGCCGTATGGCATGAATCCTAGATTATGAACTTATTGTGAAATATGGTCTTTTGACAATTATAAATGCATTGTTTAATTTGAATAAGAATGCATGATGATATGTAATGAGGTTGATTGTCGTTGGCATGATATTATGTATACATACGTGTTGTATGCGATTATATGTGAAGGATGCATGGGAGCATAGTAATGGATATGCGTGCATGCTTGGTGATGTAGTGATAATATTGATTTATGAATACTTTGATTGTTATGAAATATGGCCTTTTGGCATATATAGTGCATTGTTTAAATTGGTTAAAAATGCAAGTTGATGATTGTGATTGAATATGTTGCCGTTGGCACGATGTTATGAATGATGCATGGGAACATATGATGAATATATGTGTGCATTGTTTGAAATAAAATGATATTGAATTGTGAATGCATAATGTTGTATGCGATGATGTGTGAATAATGCATGGGAGCATATTTTCAGGTATGCGTGCATTGTTTGACAAATATGCTGATTAAAAGTATGAATACTTGATTATATGAATATGTTGTGTGTGCAATCATGACGTAATTCTTGAAGAGATGAATTATTTGAATGCATGAGATTAGGATGTCGGTCTTAAGTGCATTTGATTTTCGATTGCATATGCATCATTCAGTCAAGAGGCAATCTTGCTAGTCTCGTGGAGACTAGTGACTTGTCCCAAGCCTAGAAGAGTGGGTTTGAAAGCTTAGAGGACGGGATTTTGTCGTTATTGGTCTAGAAGAGTGGACCTGGTTTAATGTAAAAACCGAAAAATGATAACGAGTGTTGGTACCACATGGCATTGAGTTGCATTGAGTTATGTTGAGTCACACAACATTGATGTCATTGTTATATGAAATATGCTTGTGTGTAAATTGGTGATTTGGTGAATTGTGAATAATGGATTAATGTGTTGGTGAAAGATGTTTTGTGATTATTTATATGTGTTTATACATGTTGTGAAATGTATGATGAGTTATGATGAAATATGGTGTGAATTGTGGAACATGCGTATGTGCATTACTTGTGTAATTGAGAAATGTAAATACATGATTGTAGTATGAAAGTATGCTTATTAGCGTGAAATGTTGATATGAGACTTGTGAAGGTGTAATAGTGAATGGGAGAATGAAATATGATATGTGTATGTCATGTGGATAATATTGAGATTTATGAATATGTGAACACAGATTGGTTCTTAATAATATCTCTATGTTTTGATGATAACTATTATGAAATTTTGTATTTAAGAATTATATACTCTAAAATTTGCTTGAGAGTTTTTACTGCAGATAGTAAAGAAATTAACACTCCAGAAGCAAATCAGAATTGAACACAAGAAATTAGCTAGACTCTGAAGCGTCAGATGCACTCATTAGAAGATTCTGATTGCTGCCAACAGAAGATTCTGAGCGTAGCCTCCAGAAGATTATGAAGCAGAAGCTCCGGAAGGATCTGAAGCAGAAGCTCCAGAAGAATCTGAAGCAAGTCAGAAGCATCTGAAGCAAAGAAGAATTTTGTATGAAGAGTTTTTCAAAGCATAGTTTCTACAGAAGATTCTGAAAGTACTAAAGTTGCTAGTACTGAAGTTCTGTCTCAAATATGCTCTGATCTTAAACTCGCTGAAAGCACACCAGCTGCAGAAGACTCTGATTCAACAAGACTCTGATCATCATCAGAAGAGTTTGACCCAATTAGACTCTAATGAAATTGCTGAAAACTGAAGAAGAAATATTCAAAGAATATATCCGTTGGAGTGAACCAAACGTCTCTTTCCTTATTTATGCTAGACACAAGAACACAGACAAAAAGGATTTTTCTGTGCTTTCTTCTTCTAGGAAAGGTCACTTGATGTGAAGACAAAAAGGCTCAGACCTTTTGGACACTCTTCTCAACGTGAAGCTCACCTTGGATCAGCTGCCTATAAAAGCAAGACTCCACCAAATTCTTCAGTTGATGTTTTGCATTGAAAAGAAATAAAATATTCAAGCTCTCATACTTTCATATTCATTCTAAGAATTTATTTCATTGTTCTTAAACGTAAGAGAAATATCATAGTTGTGATAATAGCTTTTTAGAAGCATTCTTACTCTTGTAATAGTTTTACATTGATTGTAAAAGATTTCCTTAAGAGGATCCAGTTGGGATCAGTAGCTCTTGAGAAGACTAAGAACAGTTGTTCTTAGGTGTTACTATTGTAATCTGTTTGATTAAATAGTGGATTAAGTCCTTGATTGAGAAAGGAAAATCACTCTAGGAAGGGTGGACTAGAGTAGTTGAGTTCAACGAACCAGGATAAAAATACTTGAGTTTTATTTCTAAGTCTTAATCTTTCATACTTATTCAACCCCCCCCCCCCCTTCTAAGTATTATCTCACCTTCAGTTGGTATCAGAGCTCCGGTTCTGTGTGTGCTACCACTTAACAGTGACAGTAAAGATCCAGAGAGAAATACTTTGATATATATTTAGTTGTTACTATGGCTGATAATACAATATCTAACATTAACAATAAATATGAAGAAAGGGACAGAATCAGCACCAAACCCCCTATGTTTGATGGGGAGAAATTTGATTATTGGAAAGACAGAATTGAAAGTTTTTTCCTTGGATATGATGCTGATTTATGGGATCTGGTCATAGATAGATATGTTCATCCCACAGATGGGAATGGCAAGAAGATAGACAGAAAATCTATGACAGATGCTCAGAAGAAAGATTTTAGAAATCATCACAAGGCCAGAACAATATTGTTGAATGCAATATGTCATACTCAGTATGAAAAAATTACAAACAGGGAAACTGCATTTGACATGTTTGAATCCTTAAAGATGACTCATGAGGGAAACTCTCAAGTCAAGGAAACAAAGGCTCTGGCTCTGATCCAGAAGTATGAAGCCTTCAAGATGGAAGACTCTGAATCTGTTGAAGCCATGTTCTCCAGATTTCAAATACTTACAGCTGGACTAAAGGTTCTGGACAAAGGATACTCTACTGCTGATCATGTGAAAAAGATCATCAGAAGTTTACCCACCAGATGGAGACCTATGGTGACAGCGCTGAAGATGGCTAAAGATCTGAACAAGATCTCCTTGGAGGAATTGATCAGTTCACTAAGGAGCCATGAAATTGAGCTTGAGGAAGATGAACCTCAGAAGAAAGAGAAAGTTAAATCTATTGCTTTAAAATCTAATAAATCTGCTAAAGCTTTGCAGGTTATTGAAGAAAGCTCTGAAGGATCTTCTTCTTCTGAAGAAGATGAATTATCCATGCTGTCCAGAAGGATCAACAGACTCTGGAAGCACAAGGGAAAGAAGTTCAACAACTTCAGAAAATCTCATCATAGAAAGGAATCTTCTGGGCACAGAAGATCTGGCAAGAAAGAAGTTGTATGCTATGAGTGCAAAGAACCTGGGCATTACAAGAATGATTGCCCCAAACTTCAAAGAGAAAAACCCAGGAAGAAGTTTAACAAAAAGAAGAAGGTTCTGATGGCAACATGGGATGACTCATATGAATCTGAATCATCCTCTAAATCAGAAGAAGAATGTGCTAATGTTGCACTGATGGCCAGCACAGAAGATCAGGAGGAAGGAACTTCAGGATATGAATCAGATTCTGAATCTGACTCTGACGCTGAAGAGGTAATGGCTAAACTTACTAAAGAAGAACTTATCAAAGTTTTATCAGAAGTTCTGAAAAGCTATAACAATATCAAACTCAAATACAAGAAGCTGAAAAGCAGTCTTGAATCTGAGATTGATCTTCTGAAGACAGAACTTGTTGAGCAAAAAGAAATCAATCTAAAAATCAAAAATGACTTTGAAATAGCTCAACAAGAATCTGAATCTGAGACTAAGTCATGTGAAAACATTTTAGAAAAATATGACTCTAGCTTTCAGAAATTACTTACTAAGAGCATAGACAGAAGCAAGATGGCTTCTATAATCTATGGTGTTAGTGGGAACAACAGAAGAGGTATTGGATATGAATCTTCCTCTGGAAGTAATCCAAAATCTGTTGACAAACTCTTCATCAAGAAGACACCTCTGTACTCTCAATTTAAGTTTGGTCACTTAAATGACATTAAACACACAAGCTCTGAGAAGAATACTTATGTGTTTAAACCCAAGGCATGTCAGAATAAACATTATGTTGAAAAACAGAAGTTTAGACAAACCTACAAACCAACTAACCCTAAAGGGCCCAAGAAGATCTGGGTACCTAAAAGTAAAATAATTCCTGTTGCAGATGTTCTTAGTAGCAAGGTCAGGACGCCAATCATGGTACTTGGACTCTGGATGCTCACGACACATGACAGGAGAAAAGTCTATGTTCCAAAGCCTGGAACTTAGATCTGGAGGTGACGTGAAGTTTGGAGGGAACCAGAAAGGCAAGATCATTGGATCTGGCACTATTGGAAATGGTAAACTTCCCTCTATTACTAATGTTTTACTTGTTGAAGGGTTAAAGCATAACTTATTGTCCATAAGTCAATTAAGTGACAATGGTTATGATATTACCTTTAATCAAAAATGTTGTAAAGCTATTAGTCAAAAGGATGGCTCTATCCTATTTAGTGGTAAGAGGAAAAACAACATTTATAAAATAAATCTTTCAGAACTTAAAGTTCAGAATGTTAAATGCCTCTTGTCTGTTAATGAAGAGCAATGGGTCTGGCACAGAAGATTGGGCCATATTAATATGAGACGTATATCTCAAATTAATAAACTTAATCTTGTCAGAGGACTTCCTAATCTGAAGTTCACCTCAGATGCTCTTTGTGAAGCATGCCAAAAAGGGAAGTTTTCAAAATCATCTTTTAAATCAAAAAATGTTGTTTCTACTTCCAGACCACTAGAATTACTTCATATTGATCTATTTGGACCAGTGAAAACTGCATCCATCAGAGGCAAGAAGTATGGATTAGTCATTGTTGATGACTATAGTAGATGGACATGGGTAAAGTTCTTAAAACACAAGGATGAGTCACATTCTGTGTTCTTTGACTTCTGCAAGCAAGTCCAGAATGAAAAGGATTTCAAAATTATAAATGTCAGAAGTGATCATGGTGGTGAATTTGAAAATAAATATTTTGAAAAATATTTTAATGAAAATGGCATTGCTAATGATTTTTCATGTCCTAGAACTCCACAACAAAATGGAGTTGTAGAGAGGAAAAACAGAACTCTGCAAGAAATGGCCAGAACCATGATCAATGAGACAAATCTGGCAAAACACTTTTGGGCAGAAGCAATCAACACAGCCTGTTACATTCAGAACAGAGTGTCTGTAAGACCTCTTATGGAGAAGACTCCATATGAACCGTGGAAGAACAGAAAGCCCAACATTTCATATTTTCATCCTTTTGGATGTATTTGCTATATGTTAAATACTAAGGAAAATCTGAACAAGTTTGATTCCAAAGCACAGAAGTGTTTCATGCTTGGGTATTCTGAATGCTCTAAAGGATACAGAGTATACAACACTGAGACACATATTGTGGAAGAATCCATTCATGTCAGATTTGATGATAAGCTTGGCAATAAAAAGCCAAAGTAGTCTAAAAACTCTGCAGATAGAGAAGTAGTCTTCATTGACTCTGAAGTCCCAGAAGCAGACAAAGCTCAAGTGAAGGAACTAGAAGCAACGCCAGATGCTATTCCTTTAACTTCTTAGATGAACAATCTAAATATTTCTGAAGAATCAACTGTTAGAGGATCATCATCCAGAATTAAAGCTTCTCATCCAGAGAATGTCATTATTGGAAAGAAAGATGATCCCATCAGAACAAGATCCTTTCTAAGATCATCTGAAGCATCACTATTTGGACTGGTGTCAGAAATTGAACCATCTTCTGTAGATGAAGCTCTGTAAGACAATGATTGGATTATTGCCATGCAAGAAGAGCTAAATCAATTCACCAGAAATGATGTATGGGATCTAGTTCAAAGACCACAAGGATTCAATATAATTGGAACAAAATGGGTCTTCAGAAATAAGCTGAATGAGAAAGGAGAAGTTGAAAGAAATAAGGCAAGGCTTGTAGCTCAAGGGTACAATCAATAAGAAGGTATTGATTACACTAAAACATATGCTCCAGTGGAAATATTAGAATCTATACGCCTTCTTATTTCTTTTGCTGCACAAAATAACATCACTCTGTATCAGATGGATGTTAAAAGTGCATTTCTTAATGGTATTAAAGAAGAAGAAGTTTATGTCCACCAACCTCCTGGTTTTGAAAATGAAAAATTTCCAGATCATGTTTTCAAACTAAAGAAATCTCTATATGGTTTAAAACAAGCTCCCAGAGCTTGGTATGAGAGATTGAGCAATTTTCTTCTGGAGAAAAATTTCATCAGAGGCAAAGTGGATACAACACTCTTTTGTAAATCAATTAAGAAATATCTTCTAATTTGTCAAATTTATGTGGATGATATAATATTTGGATCTACCAATACTATGCTGGGAAAGGAGTTTGCTACATGTATGCAGGCAGAATTTGAAATGAGCATGATGGGAGAACTCAGATTCTTTCTAGGAATCCAAGTCAATCAAACTCCAGAGTGCACTTACATACATCAGACCAAATATGTTAAAGAACTTCTGAAGAAATTTAACATGACTGATAGTAAGCTGACAAAGACTCCCATGCATCCAACTAGCTCACTTGGCAAGGAAGAGGTAAGTAAGAAAGTAGACCAGAAGCTCTACAGAGGTATGATTGGTTCTCTTCTTTATTTAACTGCTTCTAGACCTGACATATTGTTCAGTGTATGCTTGTGTGCTAGATTCCAATCAGATCCTAGAGAATCACACTTGACAGCTGTCAAGAGGATTCTAAGGTATCTGAAAGGTACTTCTAATGTGAGTTTGTGTTACAGAAAATTTGATGATTTCAAATTAGTTGGATTCTGTGATGCTGACTACGCTGGAGACAGAGTGGAAAGGAAAAGTACTTCTGGAAGTTGTCAATTTCTAGGAAGAAATCTAATCTCCTGGTACAACAAGAAGCAACCCACAATTTCACTTTCAACCACAGAGGCATAATATATTGCTGCTGCTGGATGTAGCACGCAAATGCTCTGGATGAAAAGTCAGCTAGAAGATTATCAAATATTTGAAAGTAACATTTCTATCTTTTGTGATAATACTTCTGCTATATGTTTGTCTAAAAACCCCATTTTACACTCTAAGGCAAAACATATAGAAATTAAGCATCATTTCATCAGAGACTATGTTCAGAAGGGAATCATAAATTTGGCCTTTGTTGATACAGATCATCAATGGGCAGATATTTTTACAAAACCCCTTGTTGAAGATAGATTCAAATTTATTCTGAAAAATATTGGTATGGATTTTTGTCCAGAATGATATTTGTGAGAAGCAAATTTTTATAGATGCAAAAATGCCTAATGCTCTGAAGTATTTCTTCTGACTGCTTATTTATTTTGTTAATTTGGTTTTGTGAAACTATGAACTAACAATCCTTAGAGGATCTGAACATTGGTTAACGTTTCATTTCTCAAGAGAATTCAGAACACATGCAAGCAAACACGTGTCACTCCAATTCTGCAAAGGTGGCGTGTACATTACTGAAGAGACGTTTGAGGTGAAGTTTGAATAGTGAAAATCTTGATTTTCCCCCCAATTTGTCAGAAGCAATAAATGCTTGAAATGATTTTTATTCTTTTCATTTAATGCTTTGTTCAAACATGCAAAATCTGACTGTTTGTATGCCTACTTGTTTTAGTATAAATACATCTCTTCTCTTCACTTTCACACTTTTCACATCTCAGAAAATTTATGCATTTTCATCTTCTCTTCTCTCTGCATAAAAACCCTAAGCGTGTGACAAAACCATCTTCAATGGCAACTTCATCATCAACTGCTGCACAATTTCAATCTACAATGGCTGCAGTTACCTCTGCTAACATGGGTGTTACTCCTTATTCTCCACCAAAAATTACTTTACTAACCCCTGTTGAAAAGCTGGAAGTTCTGTGTGAATCAATGGTGGAATTTGATTCACTTGCTGAGAATGGTTTTGAGTTTCGTTCAATCATAGGTGCTCAAGGATGGGTGAAATATTTTGATAGACTGTTTGGACCAGTTTACCCCCTTCTTATGAAAGAGTTCTGGATCCATGCTTCAGTTTACCCTAAGTTTATCTTATCTTCTGTTTTGGGCAAAGAGATTATCATAACAGAGGATCTGATTAGAAAACTTATTGGCTATGAGGAAACAGATGGAGTTTCGCACTTGCCAGCTGGGCGTGTGGATATGGATGAAGTGTATGAAGAAGTGATGACTGCTGGACAAGCTTCTAACAAGTTCAAGGATCTGAAGCCTGACTACAAGATCTGGGCTAAGATCTTCATGGGATGCATTCATCATAGGAAGTCAACAAACTCTCCAGACTATGTCAATAATGAACAACTCTATTTCATGTATTGCCTCAGTCAGAGCACCAAGGTAGATCTTCCATATATTCTCTTTATGCATCTTTGGAATCATATAAATGCCTCTAGAGAGTATGTGAAAGAAAAAGGACAGAAGATCAGAACCTGGATTCCTTTTGGAAGGTTAATCTCAGATCTTCTAACTGAGAATGGACTGGTTACTGCTCTATACGCTGCTGGAATTACAGAGGAATTGGAATTCATTATGGGAAAGCCTCTGAATGCCAAAAGTCTTCAGAGACTTAAAATAGTGGATGAACTCACAACAGCTCCCAAGAAGCTGAACATTTCTGAACTGAGTAAGAAGAGAACTCCTATAGATGATTACCCTCTGTTCTATGCTGAAGAACCAAGGCACATTGTTGTAATGTATATTGATGATTGCAAGAAAGAAGGAAAACCTGTTCCTGCTGATATCATAAAGCTAGCAAGACAACCACTTCCTATTGTAGAAGAAGAACAACCAAGGAAGAGGACTCATCCAGAAGCAGAAGCTGCACCTGTTCAGAAGAAGATCAAGATTGCTGAGAAGCCACAAAAGCTCTTAAAGAGGAAAGAATCTGGAGACACTCCTTTTGTACCAGCTAAAAGAATCAAGATCAAAGGTACTAAATCTTCTGTATCTTCTGCAAATCCTGTTGTTTTAAATGATTCTAATATTAAGTCTATTCCAAAACCTCCCTCTACACAAAATACATCTGTTACTGCTCCATCTCATGTTTCTACACCATCACCACAAAAATCTTCTAATCCAATTTCCATTTCACCTGAAAAATCATCTGTTCCAACACCAATAACAACAAAAACAATTCAAACCCCAAAAATCTCTGTACCACAATCAACTCAACCAAAAACTCAAATCACAAAAACTGTACCACAGAAACAACCATCAGAAAAACAACCCACAGAACAACAACAAACAACAAAACCATCTGCTCAACAAAAACTATCTGAACCATCTAAACAAAAGCCATCTGAACAACAAAAGCACTCACAAGAAAAACAACCAGAAAAATCATCTGAAAACCTACCAGAAAAAGCCTCTGACCATCAACCACCATCAGATAATCCACCATCCAAATCATCTGAACCCACTGCATCTGTACATGTTATTTCTGAACCTCCAAAAATAACATCTGTTCCAGTTTCATCTGAACCAATAAAATTTTCATCTGATCCACCTACCACAGAAAACCCATCAAAACCCTCTGAAATTCCTTCAGAACCAACCAATACTTCTGAACCCAACATTCCTGAGATAGAAGTTCTTGATGTCACACCATTAAAAACTGTGTTTCAAGTATCTTCTACCTCCTGCACACCAACCACCTCATCCAACTCCTCAGAATCTGACATTCACCCAGGTTTTCTAATCTCTCCATCTCACAGAGACTCTGAGGTAAACCAACCAGAACCCACTATATCTTCTAAAGCTTTTATTCCAGATCCTACTCCCACACCCAATCTAGCATCTGAAATCTTGATCCCTAATCCTAACCAAACATCTAACCCAAGATCATCTATCTCTTGTGCACAATTCTCATCCCTATTTCACAATCTTGCTTATGGTTTCAAACTCAAAGATTTCTATGACAGAGTTGAACCATCTGACCCCTCTGAAACCCAAACTCACAATGACCCTTCCATCTGTGCTTCTCACCTACATTCAATCCATGTCAGATGTAGGTTCATTAGCAACTATATCTTATTCTGATAAATCTGACAAAGCTGTTGCTTTAGCCATACCCATTTCATCTGATAAGACTGTTGCTTCTGATGAACCTCCAAAATTTGCATTCCAATCTTACTCCAATAAACCCTTTGATGTGGTTCCCTTTCACACCAGAGCAAAACCTCATCTGTTAAATGCTTTAAACAGATCCAAACCAGAAAAAGCCCCTGAAATTCCTTTCATTCCATACTACCCTCCTCCTCTGATCTCCATTCAGAAATCCATTTTTCCACCTACATCCCAACCAAAACCAATAACACTGGAGACTCTGTTACATCCTAAGCCTAGACTTAATGTTAATCATTTATTTCAATCCTTTTTGCAAGAAATACAATTGCATTTAGGTACTGTACAGAAGAAGTGTTCAGCAACAATGGATGCCCAAGAATCTGATGTCATCTGGAATGGATTCATCAACAGATTCAACTCTGTGGCCTCAAATCTGAAGAACATCTGTTCTGATGATGCGAAGCTCAGATTTGCTGAAGCTGCAAGAAATTTGTTCTGGACCATCAAGAGATCTGAACCACTGCTCCTTACAGATGCTCCTCCATCTTCAGAAGAAACTACTGAACTTGCATCTGAAGATAATCCTTTGGCCATGACTCTGGTAGAACTTCCCTCTGGCTCTAATGCTCCAGACTCTACAGACCCAATGGAAATTGACTCTGTTCGAGCTCTAGAAAATGTCCAACCTTCATCATCTGAGATTAAGAAAGAACATCCAGATTTTGAGGATAAAATTGCTGCTCTGGAAGCTGGTCAATCAGAGATTAAGTCTTGGATGGCAAAACAGGATAAGAAATCTGAAGACATGACAAAGTGGATGTCAAAGCAGGATCAGAAGAATGAAACAATGGCTAAGTGGATGTCCAAGCAAGAGAAGTCCTCCTCTGAGATCACAGATCTATTGAAGATGCTTTTGTCAAAACACTCTTAGATTTTCATTTTTTTTCATTCTGATGTTTTTGCATCTGATGTTTGATTATGTACTTTTTGATATATCTTCTGATGCATGTAATCTTGATCTGATCTCATTGAATGAATCAAAGTTTTTCTCCACTGAATTATCTCATTTACTGTTTCCTTTTATTTGTCTTTTTAAAGTTTTTTCTTTTTGCTTATGACAAAAAAGGGGGAGAAAATATAGATCTGAACTGTTTAATTTAACTTCACCAGAATGAAACTTCAGACATATCTACTCTATCTAACATTTAATCTGAGTATTTCAGAACAATTGATAAGTACAATCTATAAAAGAAACTCTGAGTCTCTCAGATCATTTGACTATTATCAAACTCTGAATATGATATTTGCAAGACATTCTGACTTTCAAATGTTAAAAGAACAATCAAGATCTAACTCTGAAAATTACTCAAGACAAAAGGGAAGTTTCTATTCCTTATCTGTATTTAACTCAGGGGGAGATTCATCATCTCAGGGGGAGTTATAATTTTAATATTTTCAATTAAACAAAATTTCTGATGTTTTTGTCATCATCAAAAAGGGGGAGATTGTTAGAACACAGATTGGTTCTTAATAATATCTCTATGTTTTGATGATAACTATTATAAAATTTTGTATTTAAGAATTATATACTCTAAAATTTGCTTGAGAGTTTTTACTACAGATAGTAAAGAAATTAACACTCTAGAAGCAAATCAGAATTGAACACAAGAAATTAGCTAGACTCTGAAGCGTCAGATGCACTCATTAGAAGATTCTGATTGCTGCCAACAGAAGATTCTGAGCGTAGCCTCCAAAAGATTCTGAAGCAGAAGCTCCAGAAGGATCTGAAGCAGAAGCTCCAGAAGAATTTGAAGCAAGTCAGAAGCATCTGAAGCAAAGAAGAATTTTGTATGAAGAGTTTTTCAAAGCATAGTTTCTATAGAAGATTCTGAGAGTACTAAAGCTGCCAGTACTGAAGTTCTGTCTCAAATATGCTCTGATCTTAAACACGCTGAAAGCACACCTGCTGCAGAAGACTCTGATTCAGCAAGACTCTGATCATCATCAGAAGACTCTGCCCCAATTAGACTCTGATGAAATTGCTGAAAACTGAAGAAGAAATATTCAAAGAATATATCCGTTGGAGTGAACCAAACGTCTCTTTCCTTATTTATGCTAGACACAAGAACACAGACAAAAAGGATTTTTCTGTGCTTTCTTCTTCTAGGAAAGGCCACTTGATGTGAAGACAAAAAGGTTCAGACCTTTTGGACACTCTTCTCAACGTGAAGCTCACCTTGGATCAGCTGCCTATAAAAGCAAGACTCCCCCAAATTCTTCAGTTGATGTTTTGCATTGAAAAGAAATAAAATATTCAAGCTCTCATACTTTCATATTCGTTCTAAGAATTTATTTCATTGTTCTTAAACGTAAGAGAAATATCACAGTTGTGATAATAGCTTTTTAGAAGCATTCTTACTCTTGTAATAGTTTTACATTGATTGTAAAAGATTTCCTTAAGAGGATCCAGTTGGGATCAGTAGCTCTTGAGAAGACTAAGAACAATTGTTCTTAGGTGTTACTTTTGTAATCTGTTTGATTAAATAGTGGATTAAGTCCTTGATTGAGAAAGGCAAATCACTCTAGGAAGGGTGGACTGGAGTAGTTGAGTTCAACGAACCAGGATAAAAATACTTGAGTTTTATTTCTAAGTCTTAATCTTTCATACTTATTCAACCCCCCCCCCCCCCCTTCTAAGTATTATCTCACCTTCATATGTCATGTGGATAATATTGAGATTTATGAATATGTGAAATGATGAATATGCTTGGTACATTATCCATGTTTGTTTATATGTATGTTGTGACGTACATGATGTATATAATAAATTGAGGTGAGAAAATGTGGAATATATGTATTCGGTACTTGTGCATTAATACATGATTATATGCATTGTTATTATGATAATATTTCTCACCCTTCTGCTGGAATGATGTCCTACATGACATCGTGCAGGTATAAGAGTAGAGCTGTTCGTTGTTGCGAAGTCGCTGTTGGTGCACCTGTTTAGTATTTTTATTATGTTGGGTCGAGTCATGCTCTGGTCACGTAACACTGGGGTTGATTGGTTTATGTTTTAGAGTTACGTGATGTACTCTAACTTATGTTTTCATATTTATTGAAATAATAAGAGGTTGGCCTTAGTGCCCGAGTGTTGTTGACTTATGTGGTGAAAACAAATGTTTCTTTATGAAAATTATTAGATAAATGAATCCGCTGCTACATGCAAAGTGAAATTTTGTAAAGCATGATTACTTATTGAAGTATTAATGAGCATGACAGGTGGTTTTGATATGTTGAAAGTTATGTGTGACGCTCTTTCCAAATGCATGTTAGTTTTACTCTGATTATGCACATTTTATTTGTGGGGTTTAGAAGGGTGTTACATGACACATACATGACGCACACATATATTTTTAAACTTGTAAATGCCTCATATATGATACAAAAATATATAATAGAATATCAATTAGCATCAAAATTTAAATTTTATACTCCATAACAATTTTTTTAACAAAGAAACTCAAGAATAAAACAAACAAAATAACAAAGCATGTATTTAAAGACTCAAAGTACTAATTTCTTCTTAATGACTTTAAACATCCAAAGCTTCAGTAAAATCATCACCACCAATATCATCACCATAATTTTCATCGGTATCTTGAGTATCATCATCAAATTCTACCCTGGATGAAACACCTTCTTCATCATTAACCAAAGTTGGATTGCTTGAAGTTCCACTTCCACCTAATTCAAAATTTTTACCACCACCACCACCACCACCACTTTGCACAACATTTGTAACAACAATATCAATTTCCACAACATTTTTAACTATAACATCATTTTGTTAAACATTAACCTTAGTTTGCACATTTTCTTCATTAGGATCTTCAGTTATCCATTCATCATATTTACATAAGAGAATATACAAGAGAAACATCCAAGTGAAACATATAAGAAAATACTTATATAGTGAATATATGATTTACGAGAACAAACATAAACAAAGCAAAAGACAGAATAAACGCACACGCTTTTATGAAGAGATGAAGGAAGGAAGAAACTTTGCTGAACCATGAGACTATGAAAAAGGCTTTATGACTCCTATACAAACAAAAAATTAAGGGTTTTTAAAAAAAAAATAAAAAAAAATCTTTTGAAATATTTGAGCCTTTTTTGGGTTTACAAAACAAAATGAAAAAAACCTATAGACTTGTAAACTCGCCATAGACTCGCGAGTCTATAAGATTTTATGTGAGTCTACCCGAGTCTATCAAAAAATGATTTTGTGCGTGAGTCTACTCATTTTTGCTTCTTAGACTCGTAAACTCATACGAGTCTACCCGCGAGTTTGACAACCATGGTTGGTGGTGATAAAAAAAGTGGAGGTGGTGTTGGAAGAGATAAAGATATATTTCTGTTAGTAATAACAGATGTAGTTATAGAAGAATTAGAGAATGCCAATGAAATATTCTTTGTGCTGGCTTCGCCCAAACCTTTCTTTTGCTTCTTTGCAATCTTATCTTGAGGAGTCTTGTTGTTGGGTGTTTTTTTCTTCATCAGATCAGGGGTTTTTTCTGGTAGATCTTCAATCCTGAATCCAGATAGATCATATCCTTCAGCTTCTCGCATCTTTATGTATTCCTCTATAGCCTCTGGATCATCAAGCTTAGTGAACAGAGGAAACTCGTCAATTATCATTCTTCTGGACTTCAAACTTTCCAAATATGTAACCATACTTAGTTCAACTCTGATTTCATTGATAATCTGCATCCTCTTCAGATTTTTTTCCATTCAGAGGTATTCCCGTTATAATTTCCAACTCCCTTTTGAAATTCAAGTTAGCCAGATGATCAACCATTCCACTTCCAATAAGAATATATGAGATTAGTCTTCCAAGAGGAATGTAGTTTCTAGGCTTCTTTGAATCATTTCTGGTTTCTTTTATGGAATCTCTGAGATATCTGAATAGAATAGAAGGAAGGCATATCTTTTCACCTTTCATCAGATAATACAACATGAATTTTTTATCAGTATTGATGAAGTCAAATGAACTTGAAGCAGGTCTATGGTAGATGCAACCCAGAATGATTTTGAGCCAGACTCTAAGTTCCTTAGATAAATCCTGACTCTTGAAGCGAGGTTTACCATCAGTTGATTGAATGAAAATTGCTGGGTTTATCACTTCAGATAAAAAATTTGATTTAGAAATTATCTTGTAGATACATTTTCCACCAGAGTTCTCCATTCCAAGTAAGGTGGCTATGAATTTCTCAGTGATAATGAACTTGTTTCCCTAAACATGTAATATGATGAAGTGCTCATCAACATCAGCGAATCTCTAGAGTTCCTTGATAAGATTAGGAAAAATGGGACCGTAGAGACAACCAAAGTAGGTTTCCCAACCTTGAACATTTAGTTCCTTAAACAAGTCTATTGCATTTTCAAGAAAGTTATCAAAATCAACTTACCATTCGCACAAAACTTCCAGTTCTGAAAAAGGAGTAGAAAGATGAGTGTGTGGTGGAGGATCCAAAATGTGAACTTCAACAGGTTTCTGAAATGTAGATAGTGATTGATGTTGCGATGTTGAAGCAATTTGAGTAGTTGTCATTGAAACCACTGAAGACGCTTCAACAAGTTGTGATTGTTGAGAGAAGTCATAGACGCTTTGTTGATGAAAATCCATTGAAGAAGATGATGGAGTTTTTCGGAGCACAAAGGGTTTTAGGGTTTCTAAGAAAAAGTGTGGGAAGTGAAAGAGTAGCGTAGTATGTGATAGTGAGATTGTAAGTATTTATAAAAAAAATTGTGATGATGAAAATGTGGGAGTAATAGGAAATATTTACTTGAAACCTAGTCTTATGAAATCACACCGCTCGAGGTGTCTCTTCAACAGTAAGATATGATTTGATTTTGGACAAGTGTCATAAGAAAATCATAGCCGTCTGTTCAAAAGAACACATTTGATGTTCCCTAAGTCAAGAATACCAAGAGGTATCTGACTAGACAAGTTTCTGATTAAAATATCTTTTAACTTATAGAAGTATTGTCAATCAAGAAGAACATTAAATAAAAGAGAAAAAATCTGCTTAACGTCAGAATCTTATCTCAGAATTTTTGGTGACATGACACATCAAAAATTCATCTATTCACTCTGGACACGGTTTTATAAATAAATTTTCCAGAATGAATACGAATCTATCTTCAGCAAGGGGTTTTGTGAAAATATCAGCCCACTGATGATCTGTATCCACAACTTTTAATTGAAAAACACCCTTCTGAACATAGTCATGTAAAAAGTGATGTTTTATTTCAATATGTTTATCCCTAGAATGAAGATAGGATTTTTGGATAAGCAAATAGCAGAAGCATCATCACAGAAGATAGGAATGTTACTCTTATGTATATGAAAATCTTCTAGTTGATTCTTCATCCAGAGTATCTAAGTGCTGCATAGTGACACTGAGATATATCACGCTTCTACAGTTGAAAGTGCAATAGTTGATTTTCTTTTACTAGCCTAGGAGACGAGGTTGTTACCCAGAAACTGACAGTTTCCAAAAGTACTTTTCCTTTCTAATCTGTCTCCAGCATAATCTGCATCACGATAACCAGAAAGCTTGTACTCTGATGTTTTCTTATACAGCAACCCAAGGTTATTTGTTCCTTTTAGATACCTTAGGATTCTCTTAACAACTGTTAAGTGAGTTTCCCTTGGATCTGATTGGAAACGAGCACAAAGACATACATTGAACATAGTATATGGACGAGAAGCAGTTAAATACAAAAGAGAGCCTATCATACCATAATAGAGCTTCTGAGAAACCTTTTTACTTACTTCTTCTTTCTCCAGAATGCATGTAGGATGTATAGGAGTCTTTGCAAGTTTACTATCTGACATATTAAACTTCTTCAGAAGTTCTCTTGCATACTTTCTCTAATGAATGTACGTTCCTTTTGGACATTGATCAATATGAATTCCGAGAAAGAATATGAGTTCTCCCATTAGACTCATTTCAAATTCAGTCTGCATTAACTTAGAAAATTACTTGCATAAGGAAGTATTAGTAGAACCAAATATAATATCATCAACGTAAATTTTCACAACCAGAATGTCATTTTTAAAGGTTTTGCAAAAGAGTGTTGTATCCACTTTTCCTGTGGTAAAGTCATTTTCCAAGAGAAAGTTACTTAGGCTTTCATACCAAACTCTGGGAGCCTGTTTCAGACCATATAACGATTTTTTAAGTTTGAAAATGAAATATGGGTTTTTAGAACTTTCAAAACCAAGAGGTTGGTGCACATACACTTCTTCTGAAATATACCCGTTTGAAAATGCACTTTTTACATCCATATGATATAAAGTGATGTCATGATTAACATCAAAAGAAAATAATAAGCAAATAGATTCTAACCTGGAAACTGGTGCAAATGTTTCAGTATAGTCTATCCCTTCTTGCTGACTATAACCTTGTGCTACAATTCGTGTTTTGTTTCTTACGATCTCACCTTTCTCATCAAGCTTGTTTCTGAATACCCATTTTGTTCGAATGACGTGGACACCTTTAGGTTTCTGAACAAGATCCCAAACATTGTTTCTGGTGAATTGATTCAGTTCTTCTTGCATGGCAAAAATCCACTCATTCTCTTCAAGAGCTTCATAAATAGATGTTGGATCTATTAGTGACACTAAACCCAGAAGAGTTTCTTCAGAAGGTTTGAATGATGAGCGAGTTATGACTGGTCAACTTTGTCTCCCAGAATCAATTCTTTAGAATGAGAAGTCCTTAGCTTATTCTTCTTCAGATGAGATGGACTATTTTCTATTTCTGGTGAGATTGTATCTGATTCTATAGTTTTTGCATCTTTGTCTCCTTCTTTAGAATCTTCCTCCTTGGATTCTAATAAGGTAATCTTTAAATCTGCAAACTT
>CAWUDS030000443.1:2673618-2702903 GCA_963859935.3 Lathyrus sativus | reverse complement strand
CAGTGTCACAATTAACAGTCATAAATTGGTGATTGAAATTACATCAAGTTTAATACTCACGTGTACCGTTAAGCCAGTTCTGTAAACAACTTGTGGATGACATCGTCTCCTCGCACAAAACTAGCAGTGCGCCTTGCAGCACATACAGATCCCTAAAAGTTTTGTGTAAACCATAGGTCAATCCAAGTAGTGGAGCTAGATAAGTTGATGAACTTTCAAAAGTATTGTTTAATCCGACAAAACACCATACCGTTGTTTGAGACTGATGTGTTCTGGAAACTTGAAATCTTCGGGAAAAGAATGTAGGTTTGCAACCTAGTTGCAGGATGACAAATACTTTTTAAATTAGTAATATTGCTTGAAATCAAAACAATATAATTTTATAGGTACGTGCATTCTTATGCACGTGTTCGTGTTCGTGTTTACGCATGATAGACAAAAATTTACAAAAGTGCATGATATCCCTGAGAAAAAAGAAAATCCACTCACCTCTCTCGGCGTAAAGTACCTAAGACGTTGCTCCTTGAGTGATGTTTTGTCCCTCTTCATTGGCTGCACATTCAAATTGAGTTACTAACGATAGCAAAAAGTGAGACAAGTATAATACATATGAGAATCGCTACAAAATCATGAGAAAAATATTTATGTACTATCACTGTGGATATACTTTTCTTCATGGAAAGAAAAAAAAAGAAATTGTTAAGTTATGCATCAGTGAATTGTTAGTTGAAGCCATCCAAAAGCCGTACCGCGGTTGCTATCTATAGTGGAGTTTGCAATTAGAGACTGAATTGCTGGAATAACAATGGCAAGTCCTATGCCATTTAAACCTCTTGAAATCGCCACCTATATATCATGCAACAAAGTTATATACTATACTACATATCAAAATTTCTTCATTTTTCATTATGAAGAAAAGAGAAAGAAAATATGAAAATGAGTGCCTGCAAGAAGGTGGAAGAGATTGCGACGAAGAATGTAGCAACAGCCCAAAGAAAAGCATCGAGAGCAATAACATGTGCACGATTGTGGCGCGTAGCGAGGTAAGCGGCTAGAGGATAACAGAAGGACTGAACGAGGGATCGGTAGAGAGTGAGAGATCCTAACGCAGTGGGGTCGGCGTTGAGAGCAGCGTCAATCTCTTTGTATACTGCTGGTAGTAATGATGTGTCGGCTCTCTCCATGATGCCTGCTAGATTCACGAGCACCAGTGTGAGTGTTTCTGGTTTCATCTTTACAATTTGGTTTCTATGAATGATGGATAAGTGTGATATAGAAAATGAATCTCCTATGTGTATAGAGTTGTAGACCCA
Organism: Lathyrus sativus; assembly: GCA_963859935.3. Lineage (NCBI taxonomy): Eukaryota > Viridiplantae > Streptophyta > Magnoliopsida > Fabales > Fabaceae > Lathyrus > Lathyrus sativus. The sequence continues at coordinate 2,701,590 of CAWUDS030000443.1, read as the reverse complement.
AATGGTGTTTCGGGGTTGACTTGGATTGGTATGGGCATGAGTATAAGAAAGTTTTGGAAAGAAGATGCATTAGTGATTGTTAAAGAGATTGTATGAGTGTGTGTGGTTCAAAACATTTCAAATTTCAAACAGTTTTGACTTTAGACCTTCTACAAATGAGATATTGTTAAACAGTTTTCTTTCCATGAAAAAGTGAATTGAGTAAGAAGAGGTTTAAATGGCATAGGACTTGCCATTGTTATTCCAGCAATTCAGTCTCTAATTGCAGACTCCACTATTGATAGCAACCGCGGTACGACTTTTGGATGGCTTCAACTAAGGAAAAAAAAGAAACTGTTAAGTTATGCCACAAAAATCTCCCGCTTCAACTGCTCTCCCTGTCAAGTTATACATAAACATCAATAAAAAAACTCATCTACCACAATTAAATGTCAGTTATCAATAAGTTTCGAAAACAGTACATCAGACCCGTGCATAGCACTGGTCAAGAATCTAGTGATAAATTACTATTACACCATTTCTGGTGCCACACAAAAACACAACAAGTGCTAGCACAATAGCACAGACACATATACCATAACCCCAATCTCTACCTTGATGATCTTGTATAAACACAAGAACTGTCACTGCCATCAAAGATCCTAAATTTGCAAAGAAGTAGAACCAATTGAGAAACTTAATCATTTCTGCAGCAAAACTGAGTTGCAAGATACACACTGAATATGAAAACAAACTATTTTTATCATCAATTTCAAACATAAACATGTAATAATTTTCAGCTTCAAAAACGCGATTGAAATGGATAGTGTACTGAATCGAAATCGAAAAGTGACGAATTTAGCATAATATGACAACCGAGTTTGCAACCATTTAATATCAATTAATCACAATTGCTCTAAGTGTGAATCGAAACCAAAGTAGCATCACAAAACTATACTGTCACGTGAACATGTATGCAGGAGAATGCTACGACACTTTGATAATGCAGCAGATGCAAGCAGTCATGAACCTATAGTCCCTGTTATCGGCAACAAAGTTTTTCATGAAACTTAATCAATAATAGTGTTATTAACCTCAATATACTAGTACCCAGCTGTTGCCAAACTCATTCAACGAATCAAAATCAAAATCCAGCCAACTAATTGCACAAAACAAGCACAAAATACTCAACGCGCAAGTATAACCCAATTTGCATAATCACAAACAAAAGCAGAAATGTTAACACTAAAACAAAATGATGCTTTTACCGGTTTGTCTCATTGTTTAGGAACCGCAACAAACGTTTCTCTCGCCAAGCATTTGGGTCTCCACTGATGGCAACATTAATGTCTCAATCCTTCAACGCCCAAACCTAACCTGAAGAACAACAAACCTCCCTTCGACCCACCTTACTCCGCCTAACCTAAAGATTGATGCAGCAGTTAAACAAATTCAATTGATAAGCCATTCCCTACATGATATAAAGTTTGTCGGGTAAAGAAAGTGGAGCTGAAAACAATCCTTCTTAGTCTTGATGAATTATGTGTACCGAGAATATCTTTTGCAGAGTATACTGACCTGACATATAGCCCATTCCGATACGTCAAATATTTTACTCTCCGCACAAACGAAAGCACGTAGGATTTCCACCTGTGAAGACAAGATCAATGTTCAGAAACTAAATGCAAATAATGAAATGAAGTCGGGAAAATTATTAGCTTACTTTTTGAGGCCTGTCAAAAACTAAAGACCCCTTATATTCAACCCATCCATCGCCGTCATTCGCTTGATGAAACTGACAGCAATCCTGTTTCCAGATAAGATGAAAAATTCATGTAAAGTGGGCATGAAGTTGAGAGAAAGAAGGAATTTAATAATCAGGATGTAATGGATCAAAATCAGACCTGACACCATCTTGCTTTGGCCTTACTTCTGTTGGTGCACACCCAAACATGTGAATTCCCACACTTAGTGCACTGTATCCGTCTGGATTCTTCGGAACGATATTCAGTATTATCCTGAGGAGAAAACATGTACCATCACTATATTTCTAATAAAGATCATTCAGAAGATTCTACGGACTCTATGTGCAGAGCTCAGGTAGAATATGTCGGCCATTCACAAGAATATTGTGAAATTTACCTGATGTGAACTACTGTGGGATTTCTGGCAGACACTTTTAGCCATGGATTCTTCTTTTCTTAATTGTTCATCATCGTCTCTCTTCTTCACAGAGTCAGCAAGAACCTGGAAAAGTGTCATAATATTTATGTCTTACATATTATAAAATGCATATGCATTTAATGCCTACATATAAAATATAAAGATAGCTTCTGCAGCTTTTACATAGAACTTTACCTCGTATGCACATTGAAGCTACATAGAACTTCATAATGATTCAGACTCTTCAATATCCTTCTCATTTCATTAATTGAATTTGTTTGCTCTCTAACAACTTTATTGACCAAAAGTTCTTTCTGCTTATCAACACTGATGCGGAATACCGGACCCACCTAACCTGAAGAAACCCATCGAAACCGTTAAACACCGGAAACATCCCTCCGTTAACATCAAAACAGAACCGGACCTAAACCCCTCTTTTAACCCTAACTTCAACATCCGAAAATCTTCAACACAGAATCCACATTCCATCTCTCACCATTAACAGAACCACACACAAAACGCCGGAAAACTCCTTCAAACATCGAAACCCCTTCCAGAAACCTTCACCTCCGACCGTTAATCCATCCCTCACTTCAAACTGGCTTCAAACCCATTTCATCTGTAAATCCAACTTCAAAACACCCCAAAACCAGAACCGAAAGTGGAAGAGAGATTCAAAGTGAAACAATCGAACACCCAATCATAAACCCTAACCCCTCTTTCAGTAATCCAAATCTCCATTCCTTCCGCCGTAAACCTCAAACTTCAATCGATTTCCATCATCAAAACCAAACCGTTCAGAATAATCATCATCAACAAACGTAAACCAGATTCAGAAATAGAATAAGAGGAGATGGAGAGAGTTTGAAAGAGAGAGCCAGTGAAACGAGATTGAGAGAGGGGAATCCGAGTAATGATACGAAGAAGAAGGCTCTTGGCTTCTATTGTTTTTCTTTGCTGATTTATTTTTACTTTTTATTTCTTTATTTTAATAGCGCTTTTTATAAAAGCGCTATCTTAAAACACAATGATAGAAACGATAGCGGTTTCTAAGAAAGCGCTATTGTAGGTACATATTTTAATAGCGATTTTTAAAAAGCGCTATCGTAGTGCTTTTAATAATAGCGCTTTTATAAAAGTGCTATTGTAATACAACATTTTAATAGCGCTTTTTAGAAAAGCGCTATCTTAGTGAATATCTATAATAGCGCTTTTTTACAAAGTGCTATCAAAATCATATTCTCTGTACTCTTTAATAGCACTTATTTTAAAAACGCTATTAAAGTAGGCGATACAAAAAAGAAATTTTGGCGTAGTGAACCGTTTTTTTAGTTTGGACATTGACTTTCCATGAATGTTTTGAATTCACTGCCTGTTACAATAGGAGTTAGGAGATGTTTGTTTTTCAACCAAAACCTCTTAAATCATATGTTTGAATTTAAAAGACTTTATGTTGTTGCTTGTGGAACTGTAAGTGGAATTCATCAATGAGTGAAATGCCTAGAACTTACTACTCTTGTCCATGTTGGGTTTGAGAATTTCCAGCTTGTGCACAATGCATTGTGTGCATTGTGTGCATTATGATGCAAATTTTGTTTCACAACTACCTCTTTTTTTTGTCATGATAAGAGTCTGATCACTGGCCTCTCATATGAGTTGACTATCCACCACCTGTTGGGAGTTTGTTAGCCTGGAATTCTCATCAGAGTTCACTTTGGCTTTTTGAGGTTCATTTGGTTTAAACTCACAGCATATTGGTTAAGTTTCTGGTTTGAGAAACATTATGCATAGATGCATACTTTGTTGTCAAACTGTTGTGAATGTTGGTGCATTTGATTCTATCAACATACTACTTTAGGGTTTGTTAACCTCTAACATCATCAAGTGTCCATTTTTCAAACATGGAAATGTATGTGTAGAGTTCACGATCAGTGGCAAACTAGATTGATGAATTTTGTATTGAATCACTTGTTTCAACTTTGTCATGATGCCACGTCCATTTTAACAAAAATTTCACCATTTGCAACTCAACAACTATTTTTTGATTCAGTAGGGATTTGAGCTCATCTCTTTGTACATAATCTTAAGTAAGAAATTTAAATCATGTGCAGATCCTCACCTGTTCTTAAAATCATCTGTTTTGATCCATGAAACCCAAAATGCATTTCAAAACTTTCAATTGCATTTTTATTTGAATTTTATTTTATGCGCATATTTTTTAAAAATTAATGGTACCATCATATTCCTCTTGAAAAAACAAGTAAGTTGGACTGTTATTTCATCAAATTTGATCAAGATTTGATAGAGTTAGAGTGAAATCGTTTTTGACATTTTGCCTTGATATTTGCCCTAAGAGCTGCCCAGGATATGCGCTTGTTTTAGTACATATGCACATGGGGTGGCTTGATACAATGGATGTATCGCCACCCCAGTGGTTCTTGCCTTTCCATAAGAACTTGCCATGCCATGTGATCCTGTGTTCGACCCTTAGCGAGGGCATATTTGTGCACTTTCATGATCTTTTTTTTAATGTTTTCAGCATTTCTTCTTCTCTTTCCATATTGATATTACACGCATGGAAATGGTTGGGGTGGTCATGTTTTGAGCCTATGACCCCAAGGTCTTGGGTTCAAGCCTTGGGGGAGGCATTTCTTTCCTTTTAATAATTGGTTTTATTTGATTTTATTTTAATTGTCATTAAAATTCAAAATTCCATAACTCTTTCATCTTGAATCCTTTTTGGGTGATTCTTTTTTCTAAATTCTCATATTAATGTATATTTTCACATAATTCTCAAAGGATTCTAAAATTATTATTTTAGAAACACTTTGCATTAGGAGGAAATTGCGATTCGTTTTAGGGTTTACCGAGCCATTTTCAACCTTATAAGACAATTGCCTTGTGCATTGCCATCGACCTTGTTCGCGTCACTTCAAATATTTTTACCAACAATAAAACCCTTGATCCAACATCAAGAGGTGCTTTTTCTCATAAAAATCCAAAAAATACAATAAATATGTGATTAGGGTTATACACCATGGACTTTAAGGTGGTGGAGAAGGAATGAGAATGGAACCCTCCTACACTCGTTCCGAATGTTTTGAATACAAGGCGCTCGACTTGGTTATTTGAAATATTCATCTCTATCCAAAGTATTTTGTATAATCCTAATCAAGAACAATTTCTCTTAAAAAACCTAAAAATAACATCAACTCATCAAACTTCTTTTTGCCTTAGGGCATCAATCCGAAAACCCTTTTTCCAAGGTATAAAAACAACCAACAAACTACCATTTCACAAGCCTCCGAACTACGGAGCTCTGATTCTTCACTTCTTTTAAGTGAGGATACGTAGGCACAAGGGCCACAATCCTTGGCGAGCACTATAATAAAAAAAACCACCCCTCTTTCTTTTTAAAACAAGCAAACTTTTAGATTAAAAACACCCACTCAAGCAAAACAACCTAGAAGGTTCCCATCGAGTACGATGGATGCGAGGGGTGCTAATACCTTCCCCTCATATAACCGACTCCCGAACCCTAAGACTTGGTTGCGATGACCATGCTCTTTTCCTAAAGGTTTTATCGCTCTTTCCCTTTTCCCTCCTTGGGATAAATAAAATCTGGTGGCGACTCTGTGTCATTTTTCGCGTAGCGACAGCTGACGACTCTGCTGGGGAATTTTGCTAAGCTAGTCAAGCCCAACCTAGGTCATTTTTATGTTTTTGGGTTCTTTCTTTTTATTTTCTTGTTTATCGCTTTCCTTATTTATTCAATTGTATCTCATCGTATTTGGTTTCATTCGTCATGGTATGGATTGGATACTTTGGTGGCAAACTTAAGGGAAAGACTCTATACCCGAGTCTAGAGTATTAAAATTGAGATAGGAGAGGTTGTGTAGTATGGGCTTCAGAGATGCTCATCTCGTGATAGTCGATACGAGAACCTCGCTTAGAGTAGATTCTTTTGAAAATGATGAAAACTGTCAAGGTCTTGGCGTGTTTAGTCAATGTTTTCTTGGGAATCTATTACTCTAAAAACCTTTTTTAGAACCCTAAACTGTTGGCCAACTAAGATTGATGGTCACATAGTATGGGTCCTCGAGAAGCTCTTCTCGTATGGATTGATACAAAGGACTCGTTCAGAAGAGACTTTCTTGATGGAGTTGTTGCCTGAAAATGACTGACATACATGACAAACAGTCAAGGAAGTCTATGACTATGAAATCCTTGTCTAGAACCCAGTGTCGATGGTCACGTAGTATGGGTCCTCGAGAAGCTCTTCTCGTATGAATCAATACGAAGACCTCGTTCAGAAGAGACTTTCTTGATGGAGTTGTTTCCTGGAAATGATTGACATGCGTGACAAATAGTCAAGGAAGTCCATGACTCTGAAATCCTTGTCTAGAACCCAGTGTCGTTGGTCTCGTAGTATGGGTCCCCGAGAAGCTCTTCTCGCGTGGTTCGATACGTGGACCTCACCCAAAAGAGGTTCAAGTGATGGAGCCATCATCTGACATATTCATGTCGTGTATGATAAACAGTCATATGAATCCATGACTTTGGTCCCTATTAAACCTTAGACCACACCTGGTGAGAACCTTGTATTACGAACAATTAGCTTTCATCCTCAATCAGAATAAGTGCATTACATCCCAGTGCATTCAATCCATTACATGAGCATTGCATCTGCATTATGCATACCATTTCCTGAGAACCTCATACCACTTTTTGTTTCTAAACTTGGCTAGCTGATTTTCTGACACATGCTCAGAACTGGAAACATGTCTCAAATCACCATGGAAGAGCTTCAGAAAGGCCAAAAGTTGTTAAAAGAGGAGGTCAAGCAACTGAAAACTCAGGTGAACTTGATTATGGAGATCCTGCAAACACTGATGAGGAAGGAAAGTAACCCTGCACCAGTTGTTGTCACAAAAATGTTTGATCCTATGGAAGTGCTTAAGACCCCCTTAAGTCAAGAGATGCCTTGTGAACATGACCTACCACTAGGACCTACAAAGCGTACCTATCGACAACCATTACCTGATCCTCCGTTAAGTTAGAGGAACCGACCGCAGAGTAAGAATCAATATCCAGATCAGTGGAGAAACTCTGCCCAACCAGGCCAGAATAAACCAAGGAGGCCAGAGAAACGCTTTGACCCAATTTCTATGTCATACAGTCGACTCCTCCCTTTGTTGCTCAGTAAATCATTGGTCCAGCTAAGAGAACTTAGTCCTCCTCCAACACCACCTCCTCTAGGCTATGATGTAAATGCTAGGTGTGTATTCCACTCTGGAGCACCTGGACACACGATCGAGGATTGTAAAAGTTTAAAGTACCAGGTACAAGGATTGATTAAGTCCAGATTGATTTCATTTACGCCTCGAGGCCTTCAAATCAACATCAACCCTTCATCTGGTCAGGCAAGCTCATTAGTTTCTATCATGGAAGAAGCTTTTAAGAGTGGGTGTGGGAATGGTTATCATCATGGTCTCAATGAGCAAGAAGGCTAGCCCAATTTCAGGTCGAAGAAAGAAAAGGCCCAGTATCCAATGCTGGCAATTTTTAGATCTTGTCATTTCTATGCATTTGTAGTTTATTTCCTATTATTTGCTACTTGTTTTTAAACATTGTTTGTTTTAACTGGTAATATTAATGAAGTAACCATGCTTTTTGAATTAATAATGTCGCATTCACTCATTCTTTCTTCACTTATATAAAAAAAATACATTTATCTCTCGTCCATTTTCTTTATTAAATATTTGTTTTAGCAAAATTTGGAGGGAGGATGACGAAAACGAAATACCCATAATTGTAATTGTATGCTTTCGGATAAAATCCTGCTGATGATATGCAGGTATTGTTTCAAATCCTCAAACACTGGAGAGATAAGGAGTTAGTCCCTAGTCAACCACTTCGAGCCTAGAAGTAGAAGTTTACTTCGGATTTAAACCCTTACACTTAACTTGGGGCATGGGTAGTGTTCAGTTAATCTGACTACACATTTGAATTTCAAGATGAAACCTCCTATTATGGCGTGTGTTCTTCAAATGACTTGGCAGTCACAAGCCTTTCAAAAAAAAAATATTAAGAGAAAAGCCCGCTAAGTTGAACACCTAAAGAGGCAACTTAGGCAAAAGTTAGGGATATAAAAAAACAGGCAAAAGAGGCCCTCAAATCCTCAAAGCAAGATAAGATTCAGTGACCACCATGTCAAGCGTCAAAGGGTCGTTGACATCCATGAAAAACAAGATGGAGTGATTGCCATTTCAAGCGAACCTTGAATTCTCATCTTTATTCTTACACCGTCCAACTCTAGACATGTGTGTACCAAATTAACTGAACGTAGGACTGGAGAATGTCATGAAGAAAGGGTGGGTTAAAATCAAACTTTGAGCCTTATATCCTTTGTTTCTATAACCGTGAGCCAAACAATGTTACAACCCTCAAAATACCTAATTGAGGCGGGGGTTTATTCTGAAAGCATGTTACAGCAAGGTTGCGTAAACTGACTCCCCACAGATTTGCATTAGTGTATTATTCCTACTATATTTTTCACACCAACTAAATCAACACTACGTTTGGACTAATGGTCCATTTGTCACACACTTTCACATCATTCTAATAATGATTGTTTTCAAAATTTGCATGAGGATCTCATTAAAAATTACCATTTGTGAATAAACAATTTAAATTGCAAGTCAGTACTTGACATGAAGGAAATTCCAACAAAGAGTAATCAAAGAGGATTTGACCATTCATCAAAGTTGACCAGAATCAAGAGCACCTTGTGGTCCTGTGGATCAGGGGCATTGACATCCAATGATTATGAAGTTAGTTAGTATGAAGCAAACTCATAAGCATCATTTGATTATGGGGCGAGTCATTCAAAAATCGGTTGATTAAAAGAGAATTATCACAAGACTCTACCAACTAGGGGCAGGCCATCTGGAGGTTCTTTGATTAAAAGAAAAGTCCTTCCAATGCTTAATTAGCATAGGTCGAATCGCTTTAACTCTCCTTCTGGGGAAAGCTACTTCAAGAGTACGTCAAAACCCATCACTCCAAGACTCGGCTAATCAAGGACTAATCTCTTCGTCAACGCTCATTCTGGGCAAGCTACTTCAAGAGTATGTCAAAGTCCATCACTCCAAGAGTTGGTTAATTAAGGACTAACCTCTTCATCACGCAAGATTCTGGGGCAAGCCATCTCGAGGTCATCTCATGACAAGCTACCTCCAATCTCTCTTTTAAGGAGAAATTCTCCAAAGACCCTTCAGACTGGGGCAAGTTGAACTAAAACTGGGGCAAGTCCTTTCCATGCCTTCAAGCTTATCAAGCAAGCTCTTTCGAGCTCAAAGCAAGTGTCGGGGAATCATGCTATTAGCCCACCCAACCAAATCACCATTTTCTTTAGCCTACTCCAGTTCCTGTTTGTAGTTAATTTTCCCTTCAAAGTCCAGTTCTTGTATGGAAAACCATAAAAAAGTTCCCGTCTGGCAATGAACAAGGAGTCAGTTCTTGCCTGACAACTTAACCTTTTTGTCACCAATTCTCGTCTGGTATCCTACCCTGTAAAGAACCAGTTCTCGTCTAGGAATTCACCTTCAAAGCCCAGCCTTGCTTGGCACCAAAAACAAAAACCCAATTACTTGGCATAAACCATCATCCGTAAACTCCATATCCTTACATCCCCGACATTTTTGCATACCACTGCATCATTACATGAGTGTTTAGCCAGTTATTCTCAAAGACGCGAATTTTTTATGGACATCCTGGTAGGATCCTTTAAGAGTGTTTATCCCTTCACTTACCTTTTGTAAGTCCATTTTGAGATATCTTCTCACCTTTCTTTCGTAAGGGATTTCATTGCCTTTCGCGTGAAATCTTTTCCCTTCACTTACCTTTTGTAAGTCCATTTTGAGATATCTTCTCACCTTTCCTTTTATAAGGGATTTCATTGCCTTTCGCGTGAAATCTTTTCCCTTCGCTTTCCTTTTGTAAGCGTTTCTTCGCTGTCTTTACACGCGACAAAAATTTGTTTTTGGCATCTTCGACCAATTTGGACGCTTGATGCCTATGTGGCCAAGAACTGAATGGTCGTCATACTTAAAGAATGTCACTCCGCCGTTGTGCCTGTGAGGTCAAATGATGTTCTAATATCCTATGCAAATTTCCTCTGCCTTTTGCCAAAGGATGGTTATTACCCACTCACTTACCTTTTGTAAGTCCATTTTGAGATATCTTCTCACCTTTCCTTTCGTAAGGGATTTCATTGCCTTTCACATGAAATCTTATCCTTTTGCTTCCCTTTCGTAAGCATTTCTCGTGTCTTTTACACGCGACAAAACTTTGTTTTAGGTATCTTCGATCAATTCGGACGCTTAATGCCTATGTGGCCAAGAACTGAATGGTCACTATACTTAAAGAATGGCATCTCCGCTGTTGTGCCTGTAAGGTCAAGTGATGTTCTAATACCCCTATACAAGTTTCCTCTACCTTTTGCAGAAGGATGGTTATTGCCCTCAATTTACCTTTTGTGAGTCTTTCTGTGTCTCTTTCACAAAATATCTCCACCTTGCCTTTCGCAACATATTCAACTTACCTTTAGTAAGACCTACCATGCCTTTTGTACAGGTTCTTTTCAGCTTACCTTTTATAAGTATCCTCTCTACCTTTTGTAGAAGAAAATTTTCTCTTAACCTTTTGTTTAGGAGTCTTTTCTGCTTTTCGCAGAAGAAAGTTTGATCGCCCTCTCCTGAGGGAGTTTCCTATATACCTTTTGTAGAGGAATTATCTACAAACCTTTTGTTCTGGAGTCCTCTTTGCCATTTGTAGAAGGAATTTTTCTTCTAACCTTTTGTTCTGGAGTCCTTTCTGCCGTTACAGAAGGAAAAAACGATCATATTCTCTCAAGGGAGTCTCCTCTATTTGATGTAGAAGGAGCTACCATGTCTTCAAACCTTTTGTTTTGGAGTCTTCTCTACCTTTTGTAGAAGGAATATTTCTCCTAATATTTTATTCAGGAGTCCTCTCTACCTTTTGTAGAAGGAATATTTCTCCTAACCTTTTGTTCAGGAGTCCTCTCTACCTTTTGTAGAAGGAATATTTCTCCTAACCTTTTGTTCAGGAGTCCTCTTTACCTTTTGTAGAAGGGAAACATTTTCTCTAAACCTTTATTCAGGAGTCCTTCTTGCCTTTTGTAAGAGGAAAACCAATGTTTACTCTAGAGTCCTCTCTACCTTTCATAGAAGGAATATCTCACATTTCCATATTTTTAAAGTCCTCTCTACCTTTCGTATAAGGAATATCTCACAGTCATTTATTTTAGAGTCCTCTCTACCTTTCGTATAAGGAATATCTCATATTTCAATATTTTATAGTCCTCTATATCTTTCATAGAAGGAATATCTCACATTTCTATATCTCTTGAGTCCTTTCTATCTTTTGTAGAAGGAATATCTCTTAGCCAATTATGATTCCCTATTACGAGGTGTCTCCCCTTCTGGATAGAAAAGCACTCATGTTCCGCATTGCATCTCAAGCATATAATCACATCCCCCTTAACCCTTCCTCACTAACAGACACCTTCTTCAACCATCTCGCTGACTGTCTACTTTCATCCCACACCTCTCCAGTTGAAAATCCCGGGTATTCTAGTATTTAATTCTCTTCTACCATGAATGTTCGAGCACATTTATCCTCCAGACATTCAGGTCCAAGAGGATTAAATAGGGGCAGCTGTCACACCCTCGTTTTCACCTTTAGCCTTTTATACCCTACATTTCATCATATCATACATCGTTCTGTTGCATATTGAGCATGTGGGTTCACAAGGTAAGGTTTGGGTCAGTTCTTGGTTTTCCATTCCAAATAAGATAATTTGCCAATCATTGTACTACATGGAAGAAAAGGTAAATCATCAAAGATACTCCATTGGGTCAAGTATAATTCCAATTTGAGGTGGTCACCCAAAGATTAAGAAGAGTGCAATTCAGGATCCCCGATTAGGGTTTTTGATTAGGAAAAGTCAACTGTAGTTTCACTTTTGATTAAAAAGGTGTTCTAATGATGAAATAATGGTCCATGAAGATCATATGACTTTATGAAGTCCACTCAAGAAGTTTCAAGACCTCAAGAGACCCAGAACAACAATCCGATAGTTATCGATCGATCGTTTTGTTGGCCAAAAAGTCAACTCCTCAACCATAAGGAATTTGACCTTAAGGTGTGAAGAAAAAATGTTCCTAATAACATATTACACATATCCATGAATTTTCACGACCATTGGATCAAGGATTGAGGAGTAATCGAAAAAGTCGGGAATTAGGGTTTTGAAAGGGGCAAGACCATAACTTTCTAACCACACATCCAATTGAGGTGGTTCAAAGCTTGTTGGAAAGATCTTGGCAAGTATTACAAAAGTCTCAAAGTGGTCTATGTTCAAAAAATTCATATATTTGGAGTTATGATAAAATTCATCACAAGAGGGAGAAAACACTTGGGGAAATTCAAAGTTTCTGGCCTTTTTAGGCATGTTTTCAGCCAACTTTGAGGAGTTTTTTGACTTAGTTCCACTTGGAATCTGAAAATCATGAAAACATGAAAGTTGTAGATCTCTATGAGGGCTTTCCAAAAAGTACTAGAACTCTTTTGTAGCCCTTGTGAGCTGAGAGTTTCAAGTGGAGAAAGTTGGGTATGTGCACTAGTTTGTCAACTTGTCAAAATTCAACATAGACTTGGTTTCCAACCATGTGCTTCCTTTCTAACCATGGAATAAACTCTTATGAGATGTATTAGAGTGAAATTTGGACTAAATCAGACAAGAATCCAAGCAAATCTCAAGTTCTTGACAAGACACATTAGTTTAATGGAAAAAATTCAAAAGTTACAAAAGGAGAGAGAGTATTGGTGGTTGCAGCAGGTGGGGGGTCTTTGATCACTCAAATGTCACTTCTCACATCCCATTTTCTATATATTTTTTAGGGCTAAACTCCTTGCAAGCAAGCAAAGCCTGCTGAACCAAAACTACTACATGGATTTCATGAGATTTTCACTAAAAATCTCTCTCCAATACCAAGATTCAAATCTGCCCAACACCTCATTTGGCCTATAAATAGAGACTTCCTTCCACTATTTTAGGGACACCAGAGCTATCCAAAATACAAGGAACACACAGCTCTCACTCTTTCCATCTTTGCTTGAAAGTGAAGAAAGTCACAAAACCACCAAAAATTACCTCTTTGCGTTTTTCACACCAGCATCATTTCTAGCCATGAACCACCATAAAGACCATCCACACAAACTTAAAATCACCATTTGAAGCTATTTCAATAATTAGTTTCATCAAAAACACCATAAATCTAAAAGTCAACTTCTCACACACCTAAGTTTGACTTTTATGCACATTTCATGCCAAATCCCTACATAAACCATTTTCCATCATTATGACACTTTGAACACTCTCCATTTAGTTCATACGAACTGTCCATAACCTAAAACAACCACTAGAAATCCTTTTCCTCAACAGTCCTCAAAAACCACTTATTGCTTCAAAAGGAAGAAAACTCAAGGCTTGCTTAAAGGAGGGAGGGGATACTTTGCTCTTGCTGCTAGCTTGCTTTTGGAGGTCTACAAGAGGTAGGTAGCCTCTAACTCTTTCTTTTCTTATGAATATGCATTATGCAAAACTGTTGAACATAAGTTGCTTATACTTGTTGTCATGAACTTGTGAAACATGTTCATAACTATTGCTGATTTAAACTTATGTGTGTTGCTAAGATGAAGTTCGTTAACTTTCAAACATTGGCTTGATATTGTCATGTGTGGTCTTGCAAGTCTGTTGTTGCCATTGCTGTGATGGAGGTCTTGTTGTTAGATTTGTTGCACAATGGTTTTTAAGGCTGTTTTTAGGGCAATGTATGTAGGTTTTTGCTTTTGTAGAAGTGCTGATACTTGCTGTTGAAACAGAGAATGATATTTAGAGTTTGATATTGTGATGTCAAGTTTAGGTTTTGTTGTTGCCAAAGCTGTTTTTCTCTTAACTAAACTTGGTAGTGATTCAACCTATGTTCTATCATGTATAATTGGTGGATTAAGTGCTTCCATGTGTGAGTTTCTTTGCTCTGCTATTGGAGATGTTTTAAGTTTGTGTCTGTCAATCCATTTTGACATACCATTGAGCCTACTGATTTCCTGCTTGAGGTGCTATGTGCCTGATTGGATTTTATCTATTGTTATATTTGTTTTCTTAGAGCTGGCTGCAGACCTGAGATGTAAGAGTTTTTGTATTAGCACGACTGAGAGTTTGTTTGTGAACCTCCACTTAGAGTATTAGGATCAGTCTAGCATTTAGTGAGGTAATTAGCATTATCCTTAGAGTGAGGGTTGTCTTGAGAATTTCTAAAACTGTTGAGTGCCTCAAATGTGTCTAGGTCCTTGAGAGGCAGTCCGTTTTAGTTGGCTGGTTGAAGGAGTTTAGGGTAGTTTGTGTGGAACTCTGGCTGCTGTTCAACCATTAGTAAGTAGGATGGTTGAGGCTAGAAGTGCTTAGGCCTCAGTTTGGTTTTCTTTGCTGAAGTGATGTTTAAAGGGAGGGTTTTTTGAAAAAATGAATGGTGCCATCTTATTCCTCTCGAAAAAACAAGTAAGTTAAACTTTTATTTCATCAAATTTGATCAAGATTTGAGAGAGTTAGAGTGAAATCGTTTTTGACATTTTTCCTTGATATTTGCCCCAATAGCTGCCCATGATATGCGCTTGTTTTAGTATATATGCACATGGGGTGGCTTGATATAATGGATGTATTTCCACCCCAGTGGTTCTTGCCTTGCCATAAGAACTTGTCATGCCATGTGATCGTGTGTTCGACCCTCAGCAAGGGCATTTTTGTGCAATTTCATGATTTTTTATGTTTTCAGCATTTCTTCTTCTCTTTCCATATTGATATTACACGCGTGGAAATGGTTGGGGTGTTTATGTTTTGAGCCTATGACCCCAAGGTCTTGGGTTCAAGCCTTGGGCGAGGCATTTCTTTCTTTTTAATAATTGGTTTTATTTGATTTTATGTTAATTGTCATTAAAATTCAAAATTCCATAACTCTTTCATCTTAAATCCTTTTTGGGTGATTATTTTTCTAAATTCTCATATTAATGTGTCTTTTCACATAATGCTCAAAGAATTCTAAAATTATTATTTTATAAACACTTTTCATTAGGAGGAAATTGCGATTCGTTTTAGGGTTTACCGAGCCACTTTCAACCTTGTAAGACGATTGCCTTGTGCATTTCCATCGACCTTGTTCGCAGTCACTTCAAATATTTTACCAACAATAAAACCCTTGATCCAACATCAAGAGGTGCTTTTCTCATAAAAATCCAAAAAAATACAATAAATATGTGATTAGGGTTATACACCATGGACTTTAAGGCGCTCGACTTGGTTATTCGAAACATTCATCTCTATCCATAGTCTTTTGTATAATCCTAATCAAGAATAATTTCTCTTAAAAATCTAAAAATAACATCAACTCATCAAACTTCTTTTCGCCTTAGGGCATCAATCCAAAACACCCTTTTTTCAAGGTATAAAAACAACTAACAAACAACCATTTCACAAGCCTCCGAACTACAGAGCTCTAATTCTTCACTTCTTTGAAGTGAGGATATGTAGGCACAAGGGCCACAATCCTGGCGAGCACTATAATTAAAAAAACCAACCCCTCTTCTTTTAAAACAAAGCAAACTTTTAGATTAAAAACACCCACTCAAGCAAAACAACCTAGAAGGCTCCCATCGAGTACGATGGATGCGAGGGGTGCTAATACCTCCCTCGTATAACCGACTCCCGAACCCTAAGACTTGGTGTGATGACCATGCTCTTTTCTAAAGTTGTTATCGCTATTTCCCTTTCCCTCCTTGGGATAAATAAAATCCGGTGGCAACTCTGGTTGGTCATGTGTTGTCGCGTAGCGACACCTAAATTCATAGGATTCACCTCTTGTTCTAGTTGAAGTACAGAGGGACTCCAAATTGCTTTAGCTCAGATGAAGTAGGAAATAGATGCTTGGGAAAGAAAATTTCATGTTTCTAATGCATAGAAGCTAGAGTTGCAAAAGCAGTTGAAAGAGAAAGATGATTTGCTTGAGTAACATGGAAATAAAAGAAAGAGCGAGCAAGAAGCTAGGTCTGGCACTTGGAAATATGTTGTTGACAATATCTTGAAAGAAAAGGCCAAGATGAAGACTGCTTTTGAACTTGTGTTTTCTTACTCCGTTCTTATGTTTTCCTTTATGTTATACTCCTTTCTGATTAATGAAGTTACTTTTTTGTTTGGCCTATCTATTATTTGTATTTATTATTTATTTTTGAATGATGACAAAGGGGGAGAAAGAGAATATGATTTTGATATTTCCCAGCATGATAATCCAACATGTTTATAACAGTTTAACTTTGTAAACTATGAGAACTTGGAGTAAGTTCATCATTCTAACCAAGCATTTCAGGTGAATCATATCATTTCAAAAACCAAGCTAATTTATATTCTAAATGAGACTTTGCTAGATTCTGGAATCTAGGCTACTCTGAACAAGTACTCTAAAATCTATAACCTTGTTCTGATATCACTCAACAAAGAAGCTCTAAGGAAGCCAACTTTAAGTATGCATGTTTTGATACTCAAACAAGAACTCTGAAAGAATACGTTTAATTTCAAGCTGATGCAATCTGAGACAATACCATAATTACTACAACCAAGGTTGTTCCCATAACAAAAGATAGTGAACAGACTTTTATCTGATGAGAAAGTTGTAACAACCTGGCTTTTGCCACAAGGGAAGTTATTTCTTCATTCTGAACTACAGAGTTTATATGTTTTAAAGTTATCTTAAGTATGAATTCAGGGGGAGCTTGCAAACCTAACTCTGATATTCTAATCTGAAAAATAATGTTTAATAATATAAAATTCAGGGGAGCTTACAAACCTCACTTTGAAACTTTTAAGTGATTTAAATCATGTAAAATTGTTCATCAAAATAAATGTTTTTGTCATCATCAAAAAGGGAGATTGTGAGAACAAGTTTTGGTTCTACATCTGCCTTTTGAAACATGAAAAAAATAGAATAAGTGTGAATTTTGAAACACCACCACAAGCGAAGTAGAAAAGGGATAGAATCACTGCCACTTATTTTCTTCACCGGGAACATGTGATCATTGTGTTCCTCTGTGTGACGCCTTCTGACAACACCACACGGCCAACCATCTAAAGAATACCACCCCCTCATAGTCTTAAAAAACGCATATCATCACCACATGGCTTATTCTCCAGCGAACCCCTTCACATCACATTGTCATTTGTTTACCTTTTAGTCACATCCACCATCACTTTTGCGTCATCTACTTGCATTGTTCTTGCATTTTGTTGGCTGAGAAAAGGAAAATGCATGGAATCATGGAGAGGCGAGGGAAAAAGTTTTTGCTTGAAAAAAGATATTACTGACAAAGTGGGGATTATGTATTGTGTATCACCTCTCTTTCCTTTTATTTGTTATATTTTATTCATGCCAACTGTTTAGAAATTACTAGTCGGTGTTAAATTTGTTTTAAAAAGTGTTCAATGGATGTATCATGCAATTCTTTTAACGTGCGACTCATTTAGTTATTTTAATATATATAATTTATTTATTTTTACTTTAATTTTGTGTTTTATTATTCTTTTAAGAAAGGGGTGTATCCATTTAACTAGGGTTTTAATGTTTTAGTTGGATTGGGCCCAAGTTTCCTTTGATGTTTACACCCCATGTTCATGTATGCGACTTTATTGTTTTCTTTTAGTTTTTATTTATTTAATTTAAATTAATAGTTAATTAACTAGTTAGATTTTTAATTAATTAGTTGGTTATATTTTTAATTAATTATTTTCTTTTTGTTAAGTGGATTTATTTGATTATTTGTTTAATCAATTTCAATGTGTTTAGTCATTTAATTAGGTAATCCATGTCTTATGACACATGTAAATATTCTTACTAACGTTTCAATTTCACACTAACTTCACTAACACTTCTAATCAAATTTAAATAACTTAAACCATTTTAAACCAAGTAAAACCATTACACAAATCATTTTCTACTAACGGGATAAACCTCGATCTACATCAAGTTTTCCTTTCTGCTTACTCGAAGCGATTAAAACCAGTTTCTTAATAAAATATGGATGAAAAGGGAACGAGAAGTTTACATTTCCCTGTCCCTCGAATGATTGAATGGTTGGCTTATGACATATTTCTCAATATTTTGTCATCCGAATAAACATTCTAATCAACTTGGACGAAAAAGGAATGAGAGATTTACACTCCCCTGTTCCTCGAATAATCAAATGATTGGCTTACGCCATATTGCTCGATTATTCGTCTTCTGCTAATATTTTTCTCAAAAATAACTTGGACAGAAAAAGGAATGAGAATTTTACACGTTCTTTTTCCTCAAATAATCAGATGTTAGACTTACTTTTCGTTGCTCGATTATTTGTCGTTCGCCTAAAAACAATTCAAAACATCAAACCCTTTTCTTGTCGTCATGCAATCAAAACCCTTTTCACAAACGAAAGATGTTTTATCTCAAGATGATGCAAAACAATGCATCGTCCACACATGTATGAGTGGGATAAGTGACTTTTTCCCGTGAATGTTGATATGTAGAAATCCATTTAATGTAATGAAAACGCCTGCTCCTCTAAACTGTTTTGGGTAAGTAATGTTTTCCGTCGATTGTGACAAAATAAATTTTGCTAAAGTCAACCAACAAACAAATATTTTCTATCCAGAACTACATAGTCTTTAGTTCTTCATCATACTCGGAGATACGTAAGAGCGAGATTCAAAGTCTTGTCAGGCACCGTAATACAAAATTCACCTTTTAGTCCTATTTTTTCCCTTATAAATCGAGAAGTCAAACATATTGAAATCTAACACTAATGTGCATAACTAACTAAGCGGTTCCCATTGAGTATAACAGACGTGAGGGGAGCTAATACATTTCCCTTGTGTAATCAACTCTCAAACCCAATTTGGGTGCGACTGTTAGAACAAGATTTGTTCGTGACATATATTCCATGGGTTTTGATGATAATAAAGTATTTAAAGAACAATGGTTATATGTGATGTGTGTTTCTTGTATGCAGGTTCTAATACTTGTAAATATTTATTTACATAATCTGATATACAAATTGTATACCTGAGAGAAGTTGAATTGCTAGCTTCTGGTGGTGCATAATATGAAGAACACTTGCTAAGTGATGTATGGCGTAGACTTTGAATCTGAAGGGCTCAGCATCAGAAGAAGCAACATAATTGTCTCTACACTTGGTGAATGTAAATTGGCTTCTGCTATCATTCAGAGTTGGTGATAAAGCTGAAGTTGTTTGTACTGCATAAAGCAAGTTGCGTTGTCAAATCAGTTTGTCCGCTGGAGTTTGACTTCACAAGGCTCAAGAAAGATTAACATGCTTTACGAATATCTACTCTCAACGGCTCTATAGTACAAGATCTTTTGAATACTTAACGGTTAAACATGTTATACAACGTATCAAAATCGTTTGGTGTATCTATCTTCAATGGCTCTTATACTATGGAGTAAAGCAAAAACACTTGATAAAGTTATCTCTTCCAAAGACTAGTTTGCTGCAACAACTATATACATGGCTGAAGATTCTAACTGAATCATCAATAGGGATTAAACAAATAAAGGAGTAAAAAGATCAACAATTATAAACTCTATCGTGTATGCAAAATTTCTATTGTAGATTGTAATTGTAAAAGCCTTAATATTTCTTATACATTGAATATATTAGAAATCTAAGAGCTTTAGGTCTTTGTTATGGTGATTTTCCGTACCTCTGATACTAGTATCAAGTACACCTTGTTCTATATTATGTTGAAATTGTTTAGTAGTTTAAATTAATTCTCTCTCCAAGATGCTTGAGCCATGTATGTCTCATGTCATGTACTTAAGCAATGAAAGTCTTAATCAAGTGGATTGATTGAGCAGAAGTCTTGTTTCCTTGAGATTCAAGCAAGGAAGTCTCTCGCCAAGATGCTTCAGTCATGTAAGTCCCATGTTATGTACTTGAGCAATGAAAGTCTTAATCAAGTAGATTGATTAAACATGATGGCTCGGTTTGTGGAACTTGGAGCAGGAAGTTCGTTCCATAGAACCTGGAGCAGAAGTCTTGGGCCAGTGGTGACTTGAGCAGTTGGCTCGGTTTGTGGAGCTTAGAGCATAAGTCTTAACCTGAGGGGTTTGAGCAGGAAGGCTTATTTCATGGAACCTAGAGAAAAAGTCTTAAGTCTGTAGGACTTGAGCAAGTCTTGGACCTAGGGTCTGAGCAGTGTAAAAGGCTTATGCAGAATGCATAAGCGATTATAATCATGATTTGGTTATAGTGAAAATATCTTGTGAAGTGATCGGTGGTTTTTACACGTTATTTTACCATTTGTTTCAGTTAATATATTGTTATGTCTTATTGCATTTTATTTGTTTGTATTACATTTTACGCGTCGATTTGGTGTTTTCACTGTCTCTAGGTTCAGGTAAACAATAAAGGAGAAGCAGAGCGAAAACCAGGGAAAATGGCAAGATTTCGGAAGAGTTTTGAGGTGGATCAGCAGCCTGACACGGGTGCCCGTGTCCCATGACACGGCCCGTGTTGCAGGACCTGAAGAGGAAGAGCACGCCCAAGACTTGAAGAGGAAAGACTAGCAAAACAGTCGTGCAACATGGGTGCCCGCGTGTCCCATGACACGGCCCGTGTTGCAACCCTGAAGATGAAAAGTTTATTCCACGAGTCAACAGCCTGACACAGTCACCCGTGTCCCATGACACGGCCCATTGGGAATTTAAATGATTTTATTTGTGTTTTATGCTGACTGTGCTATCTCAGAGGGCAGTTTGGACATCTCGCATTGTAATTTGAATTTTTGATATATTAGACAGATCGTGAATGGAAAAAGGGACTTTTGGACAGAAAGGAATTGCACGAGAAAGATTGGAGCGATCAAGATGTTGGTAAACTGAAGATCCTCATGAGCGGAAGCGATTGAAGATCAAAGTAATCGATTATCTTGTAATATTTAATCTTATTGTTGATTTTATCTGTATTATTATGAGTAGCTAAACCCCCAATGCTAGGGGGTGTCCCTGAATTGACTCTGTAATAACCTTGTTTCCTTTGAATAATGGATTTCACTGCTTTCTAATCATCGTTGTTATTGTATAATTTTCTTATGGCTTTTCTTATTTGACAAATAAGGATTTGTTTTACGGTTAACCTTAGTGTTGCACCCAAAATTTGACCAACAATTATTTACTCATTAAGTGTTTGAAAGTTGATACCTTCATCAGAAAGTTCAAGAGATCCTCAGAGGAATTGGGTGAAACCAGGGTTGTGTGTCTCATAGCTTGAGAGTTGTGGGTACTCCTCAGATGGTTCTGAGACTTTGAGAATGAGCTTGAAGCTTTGAGAAAGTTTATGAGATGTCTTGATAGCCATCATGAAGCCCAAGAAGTCATTGTGCAAGAATTCAAAAGATTCAGCCATGGGTGGTGAAATTAGGGTTTTGACTGGGTCAACCCTAGGACAACTGAAGATTTGGAGCAGGTTGATACCTAATCCAAGGGCCATGAGATCATGGAATGATGTATGGAGATGTTATAAAGATTATTCCTAGACCAACTCATCTTGATTGAGAAGTTTGAGAAGTTTTGAGTTAGGGTTTCCAGGGATTGTCAGTGAAAAAACCCTAGTTTGATCCTATCTTCCAGGCAGTTTTAGCTCAAGATGTGATTGATATCGCATCTTCCCCACAACATGAATGTTGTAGAGCTTGTTCTTAGCTTTAATTTGAGTGGTAGAAGTCCTTGATAGGATGTGCAGAGCTCAAGTTATGGTTTGACAAATTACAGGTCAGCTGAGGTGTGTGAATCTAGGTCCTTGAAAGTCACCCAACTTGCAGACAACGTTTGCCCTAGTAGGATGATTCCTATGATTTCTTGGTCAACAAGAATGTTGAATAGCGTCTTCTTAGCTTTCTAGAGAGTACTAGAAGTCCTTGATAGGAGTTCTAGAACTCAACTTATGGTTTGAACAAGACAGGGGTATTTTGGTCATTTGGTGATTATAGGTCATTTTAAGCAAAGGCCGTATCTCCTATTTCCAAGCCTCAAATGGAAAAATTCAAAACATAAAAGTTGTTCAAAATGGGATTTTAAGCCTAGAAAAGAGGTCATGAGTTATTGAAAAATCTTGTAGCAAGGATTTTCATGATTGGGTAAAAATGACCTAAAATGGCTTATAAGTTGAAAAAGTTGAAATGGAATTTTGGTTTGAGAGATCTACAAATCCAAAATGGGTCATCCAATATGTCATTTTGACTCCAAACATCATTTTAAAAACAATGGTTCAAGTAGATTTTTGAGTTTAGGCTTAAAAATTGGAGTTGCTTTGTAATTTTCATTCTTGCATCTTAAGGCACCAAAAGGAAAAGTGAGAAAATGCTACATAAGGGTTTGTAAGGCCTTGTTTTCATGTCATAATATCATGTGGGAGAAATTAAGTGGAATTGCATGGTTTATCATGAGATTGCATGAGATTTACTCAATATGGAAAATTCAAATTCTCATTGCATGATACATTCTAGAAACTTCTTGGAAGGTTCTCAAAGGCTTCCACACATTTCCATTGACATCTATATATGCCCTAGAGGTGATCCATGCCCTGGTTGGTGATTGAGAGTGCTTGCATTACATAGTTTGATTCCATAACTCCAAATTGCATTTTGCTTTCAAACTCCAATTAAACTTCATCAATTAGCATCATTCTTGTTATCATCATCATCTACCATCATCATAGAGCAATTGGCAAGCAAGAGTGGTTGAAATCAGTGGCTATTTTGTGTGATCCAAGTCTTCACTCCAAGGTGCATGAAGAAGTGGATAGGGTGATTCAAGAAGTCTTAACAAGAACTAGTGCAAACAGAAGAATCTACAGCCATTGGAGATCATTTTAAGCAAACACCAAGGCTTGGATTGAAGGGAAACCACCATAGCCATCATCACTTGCAAGGTAAGCAACTTCATTCGAATCCCCTTAATTATGCAGTTTTAGGTCTTGTTGATTAGATAAAAGTGATTAGAGACTCCTAGGGATGAATTGTGATGAGTTTGAGGGCATTATATGAAGGTTGGTTCCATGGCCATTTCTGTTTGAGATCAAGAACACACAACCTAGAGTACTATAATATTGGGTTCTTTAGCTTAGTTTACTCCCCACAGCATGTAGAGCATCCCAGGTTAGTTTCAGCAAGAATGGTGAGCATGCATATCAGAGTTAATTCATGGTGCCCTAGACTTCCTTCTCTCGGGTTTGATTCTTGGAGGAGATTCAGGAGAAACTAAAGGCAGGATGTTGGAGAGGGCAATCCGTAGATCATTTTAGGTTTTTGTATTTTTCATTTTCATCAAGTATCGAGGGAGTATGAGAGGCTGGAAGGTTCTGCGCATGGAGGAAGGGGTTTCTGAAAACCCTAGGTGTGAGGTGGGGAAGATGAGTTTTTATCCGTTGGATCTTTCTGGTGTTTTTGACTTGTAAGCTTCATCGTGTGGTCCCAATTCAAACAAGAAGCGGAGGGAAATCTCCCAGCTAAAACGCTGCGTTTAAATAAGTGGAAGACCTGGGCCTCAGAATTCCATGCTATTGGCACCCCCGTGTTTGGCCCATCTCATGAAATGAACTAGGCGCAGCTTCTTTTCACGCCCCCTCCCCTTTAATTAATTTCTTTTATTTTTCATTTCCTTTAATTTTCTTGCATTTTAATAAATTCATATAAAATAGAAAAAATGAATATTTTTTAATGCTTGTTTTTTTCACATGTCATAATCTTGTCTAGAAAATTATAAATAAATAAAATTCCATTTTATTTTTTAGTTTCATATTTTTAGCATATTATTCCTTTAAATAGCTTTTTATATGTTTAGTATTGTACCTCATTGTCGCTACTGCGAAAAATCGGCGCCGGCTGAACAGAAGAGTCGCCACCGTGCGTTATTTATCCCACGGGAGGGAAAGGAAACGCTCAGAGTAAACCTCGCACAACACGGGAAAGGTATGGTCATCGCAAAACCTGGATTCGGGAGTCGGTTACGCAAGGGGAAGGTATTAGCACCCCTCACGTCCATCGTACTCGATGGGATCCACGCTTGTTTTCGGGTATGGATTGTTATTCTATCTACTCTATAGGTCAGGGGTTAAAAAGAAAATAAAACGAAATAAAAATGACTCGGCAAAGTATCGCACTTTATGCCTACGTATTCCCGTCTGGAACGAGAAATCAGAGTCAACGTAGTTCGCCTACCTACGGGAAAGGAGGGGAAGGTTGCTCGCTAGGATATCGCATCCTATGCCTACGTACTTTCACACAGCATGAAAGATCAGAGCAAACGTAGTTCGGGCCACGTATGACACAAGCTTGTCCTTGATTGATTTTATTCCTTCTGAAAAAGGTTTTTTGATTAACAGTCCAAGAGGACAAAAATGACGTTTTGATGAGTTCACATTCTTTTACGGAAGAAGTGTCTTTTATTGCGTTTGAAATCTTTATGTGTTTTCTTCTGTTTGTTTTGAGGAAGAAGAGACAGAACTCTAACCTACGGTTGCGAAGGGAATCAAACTATCCTAATGTTATCATGCATGGGTTGAGACCTAGTGTCTATCATGCTCCTCTCTTGCACAGAGAGAAACAGAGATCCTACGGGATAGGCAGAAACAGAAACAATATCAGATATATACAGTAAAACAGTAAAATGCATGGATGCCAGTACAGACAAGCGAGGCAAGGGAGCTCCCACTCAACCTCGAACCTAGAAAACAATAGGCAAAAGTGAACAGGCTTCACTTTCAACCCAGCAGGGTAAACAGCAAACAATACAGTTCAGAAAACCAATCAATACATCAACAAATGAAATACAGCAATAAAACAAACAGCTTCAGCAGCTCTGAGTCAACAACTAGCTTCAAGCAATCTCCAATCAACTACAGGCTTCAACAAGCATCAATCTCCATCTTCATGGCCTTCAGACAAGGGCTTTGATCATCAGTCTTCTCATCTGCAATGGCCTTTTCTTCAAGCTCAAACCTCCAGGATGAGGGCCTCAGTCACAAGAGTGAATTGAGTGTTAAGCAATCAGCTGACTACCAAAGGTGGTGAACAGACTGCTTTCTAACACACAAGAGGCATTTTCTCTCAAGAGTTCTATCTCATAGACACTATCACCAAGCTTCCAAAGGAAGGGGGTGAGTGTCTTCTAGAGAGACTCTGAATCACAGAGAAGAATGGATGCAGACAAGGCCATCCATGTTTGAGAAACAATCATTCTAATCTAGAGCTCTGCCTAGCTCCTAAACCCTAGTCTCCTCAGCAGTCTGCCAGCAAGAAACTCCTCCTCAACTCTGACAGTTGATCTTCAATCTTTGAATCTCCAATAGCTTCATCTCCACAAATCTTCAGCTTCCCCAGGGGCCCCAGACAAACCCAATACCCAATCAAACAAATCAACAATCCCCAGAGAGGGCACACCACACCAGACAGCAGATATACAGACAATAATAATGACAGTAGGGGAATCCTAACTTTTCTCTAAGGGATCTAATAGCTACCCATAGCCCCTATAGTCCCATAACTAACCTATTCAAACCCTAAGTCCTAAGGGAGAAAATTGAACTTCCTAAGTTGTCACCTAAAAACCCTAGTTTGTTCATGATATTCAAGCATTTATTAATCATCTAAAATTAACCTCTAAACATGGGAACTAAAATATTTTCTACAAGCTTAACATCTCATCTAAACAATATGAAAGAATGATCAAAATATCCACATACAAAGCATGTGAGAGAACAACAAATCATAAAAATAATGCATGAAATGTAACTATTTATTATGACATTTATTTTAGAAAATATGCAAAAATATGAAATAAAACCTAAAAATGAAATTTTATTTTCCTATAATATTCTAGACATTTTAATGAAAACATGGTAAAAAGAAGGGATATAAAAAACATTTTTTATGAATTTATTATGATTTTATGAATTGGCAAAAAATAAATGAAATTAAGAAAATTAAAATGGAAAATAAAATGAGAGTAGGGGGTGTTAGAAGAGAAATTCGCTCAGGTTAAAATCCAGAATGGGCCACATATAGGGGTGCAAATAGCATTTGGTTAAGCCCAGAATCCCTTCAAAGGTTTGTAGCAACGCGCTGGGGGGTATTGAAGAAGCAAACAGAATCACATGAGAGAAATGATTTTGGGCTCACACGGGGGTGTGGACATCAAATTCACTTAAGCCCAATACAGCCAACTAAATGATACGCTTGCGTTTCAGGCCGTCTCAGATTTCTTCACGTTTGAAATTAAACCAGGGCCACACGATTACCACTTTGGTCAATGGGTCTTATGCTGATCCTAGGGTGGTGAAACACTCATCACCTACCTTTGAATCTTCTGAGAATTGGAGGAAGCCATGAGAGAACAGAGCTATGAACACGCACTTCCCATCAATTCGTATCTCCTCAAAACCTTATAAAATCTTGAAATTAAAGACCCTAATATGCTCCAAATTCACCACCGAATCTCACCATGGCCCTAGAATCAATTGAAACATTCTCTAACCCTAAACACGAATCAAAAATCAGAAATCTACTCAAGAACCAACTCTCACAATTCTCAAAATTAATTGGTTCATTCTCTTCCTCATGTTTACCTGAGCATTTCTTGCTATCAAGCTAGGATTATCTCTCAAGATTCAGTGAGTTCTTGCTCCACAAAGAAATGGTGTCACTAACTAAATCATCACTAAATCATCTCTAACTCTCCAGAATTCATCTACTAATGATCTCTAACCATTCTACACTAATAATTCTAATCAATTTTGCTTAATTAAAGGTGAAGGAAGAAAATTGCAAACCTGTAAAAATTGAAGTGAACAGATGATCAAATCTTCGATTCAATGCATCAATCTTTTCCAGAATCATTCACCAAGCCATGTTCTTGCTTCTGTATGCAATAATTTTTGATTGAGATGCTCTGAATCTTTGAAACCGATTTGCACTTGCAGGTGTGAAAATTGAAACTCAAGAACACGATTCCAGCATGAATTCCTTCTGATCTTGATTGGTACACACTCAGAAACTCATATGGGATTGATCTGAATCAAAAAACTGGATTGAATGTGAAGGAAATGATGAAACCGAATGTGACTTGTAATGGAGAATTTTTGATCTCACTCTCTCTTCTCTGCATCAATTCTCACCAAAAACCTCTCTCTGATCCACTCTACTCAATATATAGAAGAAGTTTGGGCCTTCTAGAACTTGCTGGAAGCTTCTAATGAGAAGTTGGAAATCTCATGTCATGAGATCTCATTTCATGCCATACACATACCACTTTGTGATTCCCTTTGTGCAGCAGCTGGATCTGATTTGAAATCTCCCCACATGAGATTTTAGATGTGCTAGAATGCTTTAGAAGCCTTGCCTTGATCCCCCATATGTTTGGCACATGTAACTTCAATTACAAGAAATCTATGATAACTCCATGAATCTGACCTCAACTCAAATTCTAATAATGCCAATGATTTTAGAATCCCATTTCCACTCAAAATCATATATTGGAAGTCTCCATTTGGACTTGTAAATCTCCAAACCATTTTCCAACTTGAAATTATTCACTTTATAAGCCTTGTTAGTTCATATTTTGACCAATTGTGTAATTCCATGCTATGAGC
>CAWUDS030000443.1:2648158-2673118 GCA_963859935.3 Lathyrus sativus | reverse complement strand
GAAGAAAGGTGAAATTTTGTGATGGAGAAGAAACGTATTGAATAAATTTGCATCAAATTAACCATAACTCAATGTGATTTATGGTAAATATAAATAAATTCTAGCTTTATTATTTATTTTATTTATTACCTATTTTGTAAGAAATATACGTCATGGATTATAGTCTTTTAACTTTGTTTTTTAGTGGCGAAAAACCTAAAATTTTGTGACGGAGTAGAAAAATAAAATATAAGCAATTTTTTACATCTACTATAGTCTATTATGTTTTTTCAATGGTGATAAAAAGATTAATGTTTTGGGATGGTGAAGAAAAATATCTAATATTTTTACATGTCATATACCATAAGTCAATGTGAATACGATGAATATAAATAATACTAAGCAAGATTATTTAATTTTAATTGTTACGCATGTGTATAAATCATGGGTCATTTATTTGTATTCTCTTAAGTTAGTTTCTTAGAGGTTAAGAAACCATAATTTTGGTGACGGAGAAGAAGAAATATATAGAAATTGTTAACATCTATTATTCTTTATAGTCTTTTAACTCTCTGGCTTGCTGACGAAGAAAGGTGAAATTTTGTGATGGAGAAGAAACGTATTGAATAAATTTACATCAAATTAACCATAATTCAATGTGAATTATGGTAAATATAAATAAATTCTAGCTTTATTATTTATTTTATTTATTACCTATTTTATAAGAAATATATGTCATGGATTATAGTCTTTTAACTTTGTTTTTTAGTGGCGAAAAACCTAAATTTTTGTGACTGAGTAGAAAAATAAAATATAAGCAATTTTTTACATCTACTATAGTCTATTATGTTTTTTCAATGGTGATAAAAAGATTAATGTTTTGGGATGGTGAAGAAAAATATCTAATATTTTTACATGTCATATACCATAAGTCAATGTGAATACGATGAATATAAATAATACTGAGCATGATTATTTAATTTTAATGGTAATGCGTGTGTATAAATCATGGGTCATTCATTTGTATTCTCTTAAGTTAGTTTCTTAGAGGTTAAAAAACCAGAATTTTGGTGACGGAGAAGAAAAAATATGTAGAAATTGTTAACATCTAATATTCTTTATAGTCTTTTAAATCCGTGGCTTGCTGACGAAGAAAGCTGAAATTTTGTGATGGAGAAGAAACGTATTGAATAAATTTGCATCAAATTAACCATAACTCAATGTGATTTATGGTAAATATAAATAAATTCTAGCTTTATTATTTATTTTATTTATTACCTATTTTGTAAGAAATATACGTCATGGATTATAGTCTTTTAACTTTGTTTTTTAGTGGCGAAAAAACTAAAATTTTGTGACGGAGTAGAAAAATAAAATATAAGCAATTTTTTACATCTACTATAGTCTATTATGTTTTTTCAATGGTGATAAAAAGATTAAAGTTTTGGGATGGTGAAGAAAAATATCTAATATTTTTACATGTCATATACCATAAGTCAATGTGAATACGATGAATATAAATAATACTGAGCAAGATTATTTAATTTTAATTGTTACGCATGTGTATAAATCATGGGTCATTCATTTGTATTCTCTTAAGTTAGTTTCTTAGAGGTTAAGAAACCATAATTTTGGTGACGGAGAAGAAGAAAAATATAGAAATTGTTTACATGTATTATGCTTTATAGTCTTTTAACTCTGTGGCTTGCGGACGAAGAAATGTGAAATTTTGTGATGGAGAAGAAACGTATTGAATAAATTTACATCAAATTAACCATAATTCATTGTGAATTATGGTAAATATAAATAAATTCTAGCTTTATTATTTATTACCTATTTTATAAGAAATATATGTCATGGATTATAGTCTTTTAACTTTGTTTTTTAGTGGCGAAAAACCTAAAATTTTGTGACGGAGTAGAAAAATAAAATATAAGCAATTTTTTACATCTACCATAGTCTATTATGTTTTTTGAATGGTGATAAAAAGATTAATGTTTTGGGATGGTGAAGAAAAATATCTAATATTTTTAGATGTCATATACCATAAGTCAATGTGAATACGATGAATATAAATAATACTGAGCAAGATTATTTAATTTTAATTGTTACGCATGTGTATAAATCATGGGTCATTCATTTGTATTCTCTTAAGTTAGTTTCTTAGAGGTTAAAAAACCAGAATTTTGGTGACGGAGAAGAAGAAATATATAGAAATTGTTTACATCTATTATGCTTTATAGTCTTTTAACTCTGTGGCTTGCTGACGAAGAAAGGTGAAATTTTGTGATGGAGAAGAAACGTATTGAATAAATTTACATCAAATTAACCATAATTCATTGTGAATTATGGTAAATATAAATAAATTCTAGCTTTATTATTTATTTTATTTATTACCTATTTTATAAGAAATATATGTCATGGACTATAGTCTTTTAACTTTGTTTTTTAGTGGCGAAAAACCTAAAATTTTGTGACTGAGTAGAAAAATAAAATATAAGAAATTTTTTACATCTACGATAGTCTATTATGTTTTTTGAATGGTGATAAAAAGATTAATGTTTTGGGATGGTGAAGAAAAATATCTAATATTTTTAGATGTCATATACCATAAGTCAATGTGAATACGATGAATATAAATAATACTGCGCATGATTATTTAATTTTAATGGTAATGCGTGTGTATAAATCATGGGTCATTCATTTGTATTCTATTAAGTTAGTTTCTTAGAGGTTAAAAAACCAGAATTTTGGTGATGGAGAAGAAGAAATATGTAGAAATTGTTAACATCTATTATTCTTTATAGTCTTTTAACTCTGTGGCTTGCTGACGAAGAAAGGTGAAATTTTGTGATGGAGAAGAAACGTATTGAATAAATTTACATCAAATTAACCATAATTCATTGTGAATTATGGTAAATATAAATAAATTCTAGCTTTATTATTTATTTTATTTATTACCTATTTTATAAGAAATATATGTCATGGATTATAGTCTTTTAACTTTGTTTTTTAGTGGCGAAAAACCTAAAATTTTGTGACGGAGTAGAAAAATAAAATGTAAGCAATTCTTTACATCTACTATAGTCTATTATGTTTTTTGAATGGTGATAAAAAGATTAATGTTTTGGGATGGTGAAGAAAAATTTCTAATATTTGTAGATGTCATATACCATAAGTCAATGTGAATACGATGAATATAAATAATATTGAGCATGATTATTTAATTTTAATGGTAATGCGTGTGTATAAATCATAGGTCATTCATTTGTATTCTCTTAAGTTAGAATCTTAGAGGTTAAAAAACCAGAATTTTGGTGACGGAGAAGAAGAAATATATAGAAATTGTTAACATCTATTATTCTTAATAGTCTTTTAACTCCGTGGCTTGCTGACGAAGAAAGGTGAAATTTTGTGATGGAGAAGAAACGTATTGAATAAATTTGCATCAAATTAACCATAATTCAATGTGAATTATGGTAAATATAAATAAATTCTAGCTTTATTATTTATTTTATTTATTGCCTATTTTGTAAGAAATATACGTCATGGATTATAGTCTTTTAACTTTGTTTTTTAGTGGCAAAATCCTAAAATTTTGTGACGGAGTAGAAAAATAAAATATAAGCAATTTTTTACATCTACTATAGTCTATTATGTTTTTTCAATGGTGATAAAAAGATTAATGTTTTGGGATGGTGAAGAAAAATATCTAATATTTTTACATGTCATATACCATAAGTCAATGTGAATACGATGAATATAAATAATACTGAGCATGATTATTTAATTTTAATGGTAATGCGTGTGTATAAATCATGGGTCATTCATTTGTATTCTATTAAGTTAGTTTCTTAGAGGTTAAAAAACCAGAATTTTGGTGACGGAGAAGAAGAAATATGTAGAAATTGTTAACATCTATTATTCTTTATAGTCTTTTAACTCTGTGGCTTGCTGACGAAGAAAGGTGAAATTTTGTGATGGAGAAGAAACGTATTGAATAAATTTACATCAAATTAACCATAATTCATTGTGAATTATGGTAAATATAAATAAATTCTAGCTTTATTATTTATTTTATTTATTACCTATTTTATAAGAAATATATGTCATGGATTATAGTCTTTTAACTTTGTTTTTTAGTGGCGAAAAACCTAAAATTTTGTGACGGAGTAGAAAAATAAAATATAAGCAATTTTTTACATCTACTATAGTCTATTATGTTTTTTGAATGGTGATAAAAAGATTAATGTTTTGGGATGGTGAAGAAAAATATCTAATATTTTTAGATGTCATATACCATAAGTCAATGTGAATACGATGAATATAAATAATACTGAGCATGATTATTTAATTTTAATGGTAATGCGTGTGTATAAATCATGGGTCATTCATTTGTATTCTCTTAAGTTAGTTTCTTAGAGGTTAAAAAACCAGAATGTTGGTGACGTTGAAGAAGAAATATATAGAAATTGTTAACATCTATTATTCTTTATAGTCTTTTAACTCCGTGGCTTGCTGACGAAGAAAGGTGAAATTTTGTGATGGAGAAGAAACGTATTGAATAAATTTGCATCAAATTAACCATAACTCAATGTGATTTATGGTAAATATAAATAAATTCTAGCTTTATTATTTATTTTATTTATTACCTATTTTGTAAGAAATATACGTCATGGATTATAGTCTTTTAACTTTGTTTTTTAGTGGCGAAAAACCTAAAATTTTGTGACGGAGTAGAAAAATAAAATATAAGCAATTTTTTACATCTACTATAGTCTATTATGTTTTTTCAATGGTGATAAAAAGATTAATGTTTTCGGATGGTGAAGAAAAATATCTAATATTTTTACATGTCATATACCATAAGTCAATGTGAATACGATGAATATAAATAATACTGAGCAAGATTATTTAATTTTAATTGTTACGCATGTGTATAAATCATGGGTCATTCATTTGTATTCTCTTAAGTTAGTTTCTTAGAGGTTAAGAAACCATAATTTTGGTGACGGAGAAGAAGAAAAATATAGAAATTGTTTACATCTATTATGCTTTATAGTCTTTTAACTCTGTGGCTTGCGGACGAAGAAATGTGAAATTTTGTGATGGAGAAGAAACGTATTGAATAAATTTACATCAAATTAACCATAATTCATTGTGAATTATGGTAAATATAAATAAATTCTAGCTTTATTATTTATTACCTATTTTATAAGAAATATATGTCATGGATTATAGTCTTTTAACTTTGTTTTTTAGTGGCGAAAAACCTAAAATTTTGTGACGGAGTAGAAAAATAAAATATAAGCAATTTTTTACATCTACCATAGTCTATTATGTTTTTTGAATGGTGATAAAAAGATTAATGTTTTGGGATGGTGAAGAAAAATATCTAATATTTTTAGATGTCATATACCATAAGTCAATGTGAATACGATGAATATAAATAATACTGAGCAAGATTATTTAATTTTAATTGTTACGCATGTGTATAAATCATGGGTCATTCATTTGTATTCTCTTAAGTTAGTTTCTTAGAGGTTAAAAAACCAGAATTTTGGTGACGGAGAAGAAGAAATATATAGAAATTGTTTACATCTATTATGCTTTATAGTCTTTTAACTCTGTGGCTTGCTGACGAAGAAAGGTGAAATTTTGTGATGGAGAAGAAACGTATTGAATAAATTTACATCAAATTAACCATAATTCATTGTGAATTATGGTAAATATAAATAAATTCTAGCTTTATTATTTATTTTATTTATTACCTATTTTATAAGAAATATATGTCATGGACTATAGTCTTTTAACTTTGTTTTTTAGTGGCGAAAAACCTAAAATTTTGTGACTGAGTAGAAAAATAAAATATAAGAAATTTTTTACATCTACGATAGTCTATTATGTTTTTTGAATGGTGATAAAAAGATTAATGTTTTGGGATGGTGAAGAAAAATATCTAATATTTTTAGATGTCATATACCATAAGTCAATGTGAATACGATGAATATAAATAATACTGCGCATGATTATTTAATTTTAATGGTAATGCGTGTGTATAAATCATGGGTCATTCATTTGTATTCTATTAAGTTAGTTTCTTAGAGGTTAAAAAACCAGAATTTTGGTGATGGAGAAGAAGAAATATGTAGAAATTGTTAACATCTATTATTCTTTATAGTCTTTTAACTCTGTGGCTTGCTGACGAAGAAAGGTGAAATTTTGTGATGGAGAAGAAACGTATTGAATAAATTTACATCAAATTAACCATAATTCATTGTGAATTATGGTAAATATAAATAAATTCTAGCTTTATTATTTATTTTATTTATTACCTATTTTATAAGAAATATATGTCATGGATTATAGTCTTTTAACTTTGTTTTTTAGTGGCGAAAAACCTAAAATTTTGTGACGGAGTAGAAAAATAAAATATAAGCAATTTTTTACATCTACTATAGTCTATTATGTTTTTTCAATGGTGATAAAAAGATTAATGTTTTGGGATGGTGAAGAAAAATATCTAATATTTTTAGATGTCATATACCATAAGTCAATGTGAATACGATGAATATAAATAATACTGAGCATGATTATTTAATTTTAATGGTAATGCGTGTGTATAAATCATGGGTCATTCATTTGTATTCTCTTAAGTTAGTTTCTTAGAGGTTAAAAAACCAGAATTTTGGTGACGTTGAAGAAGAAATATATAGAAATTGTTAACATCTATTATTCTTTATAGTCTTTTAACTCCGTGGCTTGCTGACGAAGAAAGGTGAAATTTTGTGATGGAGAAGAAACGTATTGAATAAATTTGCATCAAATTAACCATAACTCAATGTGATTTATGGTAAATATAAATAAATTCTAGCTTTATTATTTATTTTATTTATTACCTATTTTGTAAGAAATATACGTCATGGATTATAGTCTTTTAACTTTGTTTTTTAGTGGCGAAAAACCTAAAATTTTGTGACGGAGTAGAAAAATAAAATATAAGCAATTTTTTACATCTACTATAGTCTATTATGTTTTTTCAATGGTGATAAAAAGATTAATGTTTTGGGATGGTGAAGAAAAATATCTAATATTTTTACATGTCATATACCATAAGTCAATGTGAATACGATGAATATAAATAATACTAAGCAAGATTATTTAATTTTAATTGTTACGCATGTGTATAAATCATGGGTCATTTATTTGTATTCTCTTAAGTTAGTTTCTTAGAGGTTAAGAAACCATAATTTTGGTGACGGAGAAGAAGAAATATATAGAAATTGTTAACATCTATTATTCTTTATAGTCTTTTAACTCTCTGGCTTGCTGACGAAGAAAGGTGAAATTTTGTGATGGAGAAGAAACGTATTGAATAAATTTACATCAAATTAACCATAATTCAATGTGAATTATGGTAAATATAAATAAATTCTAGCTTTATTATTTATTTTATTTATTACCTATTTTATAAGAAATATATGTCATGGATTATAGTCTTTTAACTTTGTTTTTTAGTGGCGAAAAACCTAAATTTTTGTGACTGAGTAGAAAAATAAAATATAAGCAATTTTTTACATCTATTATAGTCTATTATGTTTTTTCAATGGTGATAAAAAGATTAATGTTTTGGGATGGTGAAGAAAAATATCTAATATTTTTACATGTCATATACCATAAGTCAATGTGAATACGATGAATATAAATAATACTGAGCATGATTATTTAATTTTAATGGTAATGCGTGTGTATAAATCATGGGTCATTCATTTGTATTCTCTTAAGTTAGTTTCTTAGAGGTTAAAAAACCAGAATTT
The DNA here is from genome assembly GCA_963859935.3 of Lathyrus sativus. NCBI lineage: Eukaryota > Viridiplantae > Streptophyta > Magnoliopsida > Fabales > Fabaceae > Lathyrus > Lathyrus sativus. Next base: position 2,665,322 of record CAWUDS030000443.1, on the reverse strand, counting down.
TGGTGACGGAGAAGAAAAAATATGTAGAAATTGTTAACATCTAATATTCTTTATAGTCTTTTAAATCCGTGGCTTGCTGACGAAGAAAGCTGAAATTTTGTGATGGAGAAGAAACGTATTGAATAAATTTGCATCAAATTAACCATAACTCAATGTGATTTATGGTAAATATAAATAAATTCTAGCTTTATTATTTATTTTATTTATTACCTATTTTGTAAGAAATATACGTCATGGATTATAGTCTTTTAACTTTGTTTTTTAGTGGCGAAAAAACTAAAATTTTGTGACGGAGTAGAAAAATAAAATATAAGCAATTTTTTACATCTACTATAGTCTATTATGTTTTTTCAATGGTGATAAAAAGATTAAAGTTTTGGGATGGTGAAGAAAAATATCTAATATTTTTACATGTCATATACCATAAGTCAATGTGAATACGATGAATATAAATAATACTGAGCAAGATTATTTAATTTTAATTGTTACGCATGTGTATAAATCATGGGTCATTCATTTGTATTCTCTTAAGTTAGTTTCTTAGAGGTTAAGAAACCATAATTTTGGTGACGGAGAAGAAGAAAAATATAGAAATTGTTTACATCTATTATGCTTTATAGTCTTTTAACTCTGTGGCTTGCTGACGAAGAAAGGTGAAAATTTGTGATGGAGAAGAAACGTATTGAATAAATTTACATCAAATTAACCATAATTCATTGTGAATTATGGTAAATATAAATAAATTCTAGCTTTATTATTTATTTTATTTATTACCTATTTTATAAGAAATATATGTCATGGATTATAGTCTTTTAACTTTGTTTTTTAGTGGCGAAAAACCTAAAATTTTGTGACGGAGTAGAAAAATAAAATATAAGCAATTTTTTACATCTACTATAGTCTATTATGTTTTTTCAATGGTGATAAAAAGATTAAAGTTTCGGGATGGTGAAGAAAAATATCTAATATTTTTAGATGTCATATACCATAAGTCAATGTGAATACGATGAATATAAATAATACTGCGCATGATTATTTAATTTTAATGGTAATGCGTGTGTATAAATCATGGGTCATTCATTTGTATTCTCTTAAGTTAGTTTCTTAGGGGTTAAAAAACCATAATTTTGGTGACGGAGAAGAAGAAATATATAGAAATTGTTAACATCTATTATTCTTTATAGTCTTTTAACTCCGTGGCTTGCTGACGAAGAAAGGTGAAATTTTGTGATGGAGAAGAAACGAATTGAATAAATTTACATCAAATTAACCATAATTCAATGTGAATTATGGTAAATATAAATAAATTCTAGCTTTATTATTTATTTTATTTATTACCTATTTTATAAGAAATATATGTCATGGATTATAGTCTTTTAACTTTGTTTTTTAGTGGCGAAAAACCTAAAATTTTGTGACGGAGTAGAAAAATAAAATATAAGCAATTTTTTACATCTACTATAGTCTATTATGTTTTTTAAATGGTGATAAAAAGATTAATGTTTTGGGATGGTGAAGAAAAATATCTAATATTTTTACATGTCATATACCATAAGTCAATGTGAATACGATGAATATAAATAATACTGAGCATGATTATTTAATTTTAATGGTAATGCGTGTGTATAAATCATGGGTCATTCATTTGTATTCTCTTAAGTTAGTTTCTTAGAGGTTAAAAAACCATAATTTTGGTGACGGAGAAGAAGAAATATGTAGAAATTGTTAACATCTATTATTCTTTATAGTCTTTTAACTTCATGGCTTGCTGACGAAGAAAGGTGAAATTTTGTGATGGAGAAGAAACGTATTGAATAAATTTACATCAAATTAACCATAATTCATTTTGAATTATGGTAAATATAAATAAAATCTATCTTTATTATGTATTTTATTTATTACCTATTTTATAAGAAATATATGTCATGGATTATAGTCTTTTAACTTTGTTTTTTAGTGGGGAAAAACCTAAAATTTTGTGACGGAGTAGAAAAATAAAATATAAGGAATTTTTTACATCTACTATAGTCTATTATGTTTTTTCAATGGTGATAAAAAGATTAATGTTTTGGGATGGTGAAGAAAAATATCTAATATTTTTACATGTCATATACCATAAGTCAATGTGAATACGATGAATATAAATAATACTGAGCAAGATTATTTAATTTTAATTGTCACGCATGTGTATAAATCATGGTTCATTCATTTGTATTCTCTTAAGTTAGTTTCTTAGAGGTTAAGAAACCATAATTTTGGTGACGGAGAAGAAGAAAAATATAGAAATTGTTTACATCTATTATGCTTTATAGTCTTTTAACTCCGTGGCTTGCTGACGAAGAAAGGTGAAATTTTGTGATAGAGAAGAAACGTATTGAATAAATTTACATCAAATTAACCATAATTCATTGTGAATTATGGTAAATATAAATAAATTCTAGCTTTATTATTTATTTTATTTATTACCTATTTTATAAGAAATATATGTCATGGATTATAGTCTTTTAACTTTGTTTTTTAGTGGCGAAAAACCTAAAATTTTGTGACGGAGTAGAAAAATAAAATATAAGCAATTTTTTACATCTACTATAGTCTATTATGTTTTTTCAATGGTGATAAAAAGATTAAAGTTTCGGGATGGTGAAGAAAAATATCTAATATTTTTAGATGTCATATACCATAAGTCAATGTGAATACGATGAATATAAATAATACTGCGCATGATTATTTAATTTTAATGGTAATGCGTGTGTATAAATCATGGGTCATTCATTTGTATTCTCTTAAGTTAGTTTCTTAGGGGTTAAAAAACCATAATTTTGGTGACGGAGAAGAAGAAATATATAGAAATTGTTAACATCTATTATTCTTTATAGTCTTTTAACTCCGTGGCTTGCTGACGAAGAAAGGTGAAATTTTGTGATGGAGAAGAAACGAATTGAATAAATTTACATCAAATTAACCATAATTCAATGTGAATTATGGTAAATATAAATAAATTCTAGCTTTATTATTTATTTTATTTATTACCTATTTTATAAGAAATATATGTCATGGATTATAGTCTTTTAACTTTGTTTTTTAGTGGCGAAAAACCTAAAATTTTGTGACGGAGTAGAAAAATAAAATATAAGCAATTTTTTACATCTACTATAGTCTATTATGTTTTTTAAATGGTGATAAAAAGATTAATGTTTTGGGATGGTGAAGAAAAATATCTAATATTTTTACATGTCATATACCATAAGTCAATGTGAATACGATGAATATAAATAATACTGAGCATGATTATTTAATTTTAATGGTAATGCGTGTGTATAAATCATGGGTCATTCATTTGTATTCTCTTAAGTTAGTTTCTTAGAGGTTAAAAAACCATAATTTTGGTGACGGAGAAGAAGAAATATGTAGAAATTGTTAACATCTATTATTCTTTATAGTCTTTTAACTTCATGGCTTGCTGACGAAGAAAGGTGAAATTTTGTGATGGAGAAGAAACGTATTGAATAAATTTACATCAAATTAACCATAATTCATTTTGAATTATGGTAAATATAAATAAAATCTATCTTTATTATGTATTTTATTTATTACCTATTTTATAAGAAATATATGTCATGGATTATAGTCTTTTAACTTTGTTTTTTAGTGGGGAAAAACCTAAAATTTTGTGACGGAGTAGAAAAATAAAATATAAGGAATTTTTTACATCTACTATAGTCTATTATGTTTTTTCAATGGTGATAAAAAGATTAATGTTTTGGGATGGTGAAGAAAAATATCTAATATTTTTACATGTCATATACCATAAGTCAATGTGAATACGATGAATATAAATAATACTGAGCAAGATTATTTAATTTTAATTGTCACGCATGTGTATAAATCATGGTTCATTCATTTGTATTCTCTTAAGTTAGTTTCTTAGAGGTTAAGAAACCATAATTTTGGTGACGGAGAAGAAGAAAAATATAGAAATTGTTTACATCTATTATGCTTTATAGTCTTTTAACTCCGTGGCTTGCTGACGAAGAAAGGTGAAATTTTGTGATAGAGAAGAAACGTATTGAATAAATTTACATCAAATTAACCATAATTCATTGTGAATTATGGTAAATATAAATAAATTCTAGCTTTATTATTTATTTTATTTATTACCTATTTTATAAGAAATATATGTCATGGATTATAGTCTTTTAACTTTGTTTTTTAGTGGGGAAAAACCTAAAATTTTGTGACGGAGTAGAAAAATAAAATATAAGCAATTTTTTACATCTACTATAGTCTATTATGTTTTTTCAATGGTGATAAAAAGATTAATGTTTTGGGATGGTGAAGAAAAATATCTAATATTTTTACATGTCATATACCATAAGTCAATGTGAATACGATGAATATAAATAATACTGAGCAAGATTATTTAATTTTAATTGTTACGCATGTGTATAAATCATGGGTCATTCATTTGTATTCTCTTAAGTTAGTTTCTTAGAGGTTAAAAAACCAGAATTTTGGTGACGGAGAAGAAGAAATATATAGAAATTGTTAACATCTATTATTCTTTATAGTCTTTTAACTCCGTGGCTTGCTGACGAAGAAAGGTGAAATTTTGTGATAGAGAAGAAACATATTGAATAAATTTACATCAAATTAACCATAATTCAATGTGAATTATGGTAAATATAAATAAATTCTAGCTTTATTATTTATTTTATTTATTACCTATTTTATAAGAAATATATGTCATGGATTATAGTCTTTTAACTTTGTTTTTTAGTGGGGAAAAACCTAAAATTTTGTGACGGAGTAGAAAAATAAAATATAAGCAATTTTTTACATCTACTATAGTCTATTATGTTTTTTCAATGGTGATAAAAAGATTAATGTTTTGGGATGGTGAAGAAAAATATCTAATATTTTTACATGTCATATACCATAAGTCAATGTGAATACGATGAATATAAATAATACTGAGCAAGATTATTTAATTTTAATTGTTACGCATGTGTATAAATCATGGGTCATTCATTTGTATTCTCTTAAGTTAGTTTCTTAGAGGTTAAGAAACCATAATTTTGGTGACGGAGAAGAAGAAAAATATAGAAATTGTTTACATCTATTATGCTTTATAGTCTTTTAACTCTGTCGCTTGCTGACGAAGAAAGGTGAAAATTTGTGATGGAGAAGAAACGTATTGAATAAATTTACATCAAATTAACCATAATTCATTGTGAATTATGGTAAATATAAATAAATTCTAGCTTTATTATTTATTTTATTTATTACCTATTTTATAAGAAATATATGTCATGGATTATAGTCTTTTAACTTTGTTTTTTAGTGGCGAAAAACCTAAAATTTTGTGACGGAGTAGAAAAATAAAATATAAGCAATTTTTTACATCTACTATAGTCTATTATGTTTTTTCAATGGTGATAAAAAGATTAAAGTTTCGGGATGGTGAAGAAAAATATCTAATATTTTTACATGTCATATACCATAAGTCAATGTGAATACGATGAATATAAATAATACTGAGCATGATTATTTAATTTTAATGGTAATGCGTGTGTATAAATCATGGGTCATTCATTTGTATTCTCTTAATTTAGTTTCTTAGAGGTTAAAAAACCAGAATTTTGGTGACGGAGAAGAAGAAATATGTAGAAATTGTTAACATCTATTATTCTTTATAGTCTTTTAACTCCGTGGCTTGCTGACGAAGAAAGGTGAAATTTTGTGATGGAGAAGAAACGAATTGAATAAATTTACATCAAATTAACCATAATTCAATGTGAATTATGGTAAATATAAATAAATTCTAGCTTTATTATTTATTTTATTTATTACCTATTTTATAAGAAATATATGTCATGGATTATAGTCTTTTAACTTTGTTTTTTAGTGGGGAAAAACCTAAAATTTTGTGACGGAGTAGAAAAATAAAATATAAGCAATTTTTTACATCTACTATAGTCTATTATGTTTTTTCAATGGTGATAAAAAGATTAATGTTTTGGGATGGTGAAGAAAAATATCTAATATTTTTACATGTCATATACCATAAGTCAATGTGAATACGATGAATATAAATAATACTGAGCAAGATTATTTAATTTTAATTGTTACGCATGTGTATAAATCATGGGTCATTCATTTGTATTCTCTTAAGTTAGTTTCTTAGAGGTTAAGAAACCATAATTTTGGTGACGGAGAAGAAGAAAAATATAGAAATTGTTTACATCTATTATGCTTTATAGTCTTTTAACTCTGTCGCTTGCTGACGAAGAAAGGTGAAAATTTGTGATGGAGAAGAAACGTATTGAATAAATTTACATCAAATTAACCATAATTCATTGTGAATTATGGTAAATATAAATAAATTCTAGCTTTATTATTTATTTTATTTATTACCTATTTTATAAGAAATATATGTCATGGATTATAGTCTTTTAACTTTGTTTTTTAGTGGCGAAAAACCTAAAATTTTGTGACGGAGTAGAAAAATAAAATATAAGCAATTTTTTACATCTACTATAGTCTATTATGTTTTTTCAATGGTGATAAAAAGATTAAAGTTTCGGGATGGTGAAGAAAAATATCTAATATTTTTACATGTCATATACCATAAGTCAATGTGAATACGATGAATATAAATAATACTGAGCATGATTATTTAATTTTAATGGTAATGCGTGTGTATAAATCATGGGTCATTCATTTGTATTCTCTTAATTTAGTTTCTTAGAGGTTAAAAAACCAGAATTTTGGTGACGGAGAAGAAGAAATATGTAGAAATTGTTAACATCTATTATTCTTTATAGTCTTTTAACTCCGTGGCTTGCTGACGAAGAAAGGTGAAATTTTGTGATGGAGAAGAAACGAATTGAATAAATTTACATCAAATTAACCATAATTCAATGTGAATTATGGTAAATATAAATAAATTCTAGCTTTATTATTTATTTTATTTATTACCTATTTTATAAGAAATATATGTCATGGATTATAGTCTTTTAACTTTGTTTTTTAGTGGCGAAAAACCTAAAATTTTGTGACGGAGTAGAAAAATAAAATATAAGCAATTTTTTACATCTACTATAGTCTATTATGTTTTTTCAATGGTGATAAAAAGATTAATGTTTTGGGATGGTGAAGAAAAATATCTAATATTTTTACATGTCATATACCATAAGTCAATGTGAATACGATGAATATAAATAATACTGAGCAAGATTATTTAATTTTAATTGTTACGCATGTGTATAAATCATGGGTCATTCATTTGTATTCTCTTAAGTTAGTTTCTTAGAGGTTAAAAAACCATAATTTTGGTGACGGAGAAGAAGAAAAATATAGAAATTGTTTACATCTATTATGCTTTATAGTCTTTTAACTCTGTCGCTTGCTGACGAAGAAAGGTGAAAATTTGTGATGGAGAAGAAACGTATTGAATAAATTTACATCAAATTAACCATAATTCATTGTGAATTATGGTAAATATAAATAAATTCTAGCTTTATTATTTATTTTATTTATTACCTATTTTATAAGAAATATATGTCATGGATTATAGTCTTTTAACTTTGTTTTTTAGTGGCGAAAAACCTAAAATTTTGTGACGGAGTAGAAAAATAAAATATAAGCAATTTTTTACATCTACTATAGTCTATTATGTTTTTTCAATGGTGATAAAAAGATTAAAGTTTCGGGATGGTGAAGAAAAAAATCTAATATTTTTACATGTCATATACCATAAGTCAATGTGAATACGATGAATATAAATAATACTGAGCATGATTATTTAATTTTAATGGTAATGCGTGTGTATAAATCATGGATCATTCATTTGTATTCTCTTAATTTAGTTTCTTAGAGGTTAAAAAACCAGAATTTTGGTGACGGAGAAGAAGAAATATGTAGAAATTGTTAACATCTATTATTCTTTATAGTCTTTTAACTCCGTGGCTTGCTGACGAAGAAAGGTGAAATTTTGTGATGGAGAAGAAACGAATTGAATAAATTTACATCAAATTAACCATAATTCAATGTGAATTATGGTAAATATAAATAAATTCTAGCTTTATTATTTATTTTATTTATTACCTATTTTATAAGAAATATATGTCATGGATTATAGTCTTTTAACTTTGTTTTTTAGTGGCGAAAAACCTAAAATTTTGTGACGGAGTAGAAAAAAAAAATATAAGCAATTTTTTACATCTACTATAGTCTATTATGTTTTTTCAATGGTGATAAAAAGATTAAAGTTTCGGGATGGTGAAGAATAATATCTAATATTTTTACATGTCATATACCATAAGTCAATGTGAATACGATGAATATAAATAATACTGAGCATGATTATTTAATTTTAATGGTAATGCGTGTGTATAAATCATGGGTCATTCATTTGTATTCTCTTAATTTAGTTTCTTAGAGGTTAAAAAACCAGAATTTTGGTGACGGAGAAGAAGAAATATGTAGAAATTGTTAACATCTATTATTCTTTATAGTCTTTTAACTCCGTGGCTTGCTGACGAAGAAAGGTGAAATTTTGTGATGGAGAAGAAACGAATTGAATAAATTTACATCAAATTAACCATAATTCAATGTGAATTATGGTAAATATAAATAAATTCTAGCTTTATTATTTATTTTATTTATTACCTATTTTATAAGAAATATATGTCATGGATTATAGTCTTTTAACTTTGTTTTTTAGTGGCGAAAAACCTAAAATTTTGTGACGGAGTAGAAAAATAAAATATAAGCAATTTTTTACATCTACTATAGTCTATTATGTTTTTTCAATGGTGATAAAAAGATTAATGTTTTGGGATGGTGAAGAAAAATATCTAATATTTTTACATGTCATATACCATAAGTCAATGTGAATACGATGAATATAAATAATACTGAGCAAGATTATTTAATTTTAATTGTTACGCATGTGTATAAATCATGGGTCATTCATTTGTATTCTCTTAAGTTAGTTTCTTAGAGGTTAAGAAACCATAATTTTGGTGACGGAGAAGAAGAAAAATATAGAAATTGTTTACATCTATTATGCTTTATAGTCTTTTAACTCTGTGGCTTGCTGACGAAGAAAGGTGAAAATTTGTGATGGAGAAGAAACGTATTGAATAAATTTACATCAAATTAACCATAATTCATTGTGAATTATGGTAAATATAAATAAATTCTAGCTTTATTATTTATTTTATTTATTACCTATTTTATAAGAAATATATGTCATGGATTATAGTCTTTTAACTTTGTTTTTTAGTGGGGAAAAACCTAAAATTTTGTGACGGAGTAGAAAAATAAAATATAAGCAATTTTTTACATCTACTATAGTCTATTATGTTTTTTCAATGGTGATAAAAAGATTAATGTTTTGGGATGGTGAAGAAAAATATCTAATATTTTTACATGTCATATACCATAAGTCAATGTGAATACGATGAATATAAATAATACTGAGCAAGATTATTTAATTTTAATTGTTACGCATGTGTATAAATCATGGGTCATTCATTTGTATTCTCTTAAGTTAGTTTCTTAGAGGTTAAGAAACCATAATTTTGGTGACGGAGAAGAAGAAACATATAGAAATTGTTTACATCTATTATGCTTTATAGTCTTTTAACTCTGTCGCTTGCTGACGAAGAAAGGTGAAAATTTGTGATGGAGAAGAAACGTATTGAATAAATTTACATCAAATTAACCATAATTCATTGTGAATTATGGTAAATATAAATAAATTCTAGCTTTATTATTTATTTTATTTATTACCTATTTTATAAGAAATATATGTCATGGATTATAGTCTTTTAACTTTGTTTTTTAGTGGCGAAAAACCTAAAATTTTGTGACGGAGTAGAAAAATAAAATATAAGCAATTTTTTACATCTACTATAGTCTATTATGTTTTTTCAATGGTGATAAAAAGATTAATGTTTTGGGATGGTGAAGAAAAATATCTAATATTTTTACATGTCATATACCATAAGTCAATGTGAATACGATGAATATAAATAATACTGAGCAAGATTATTTAATTTTAATTGTTACGCATGTGTATAAATCATGGGTCATTCATTTGTATTCTCTTAAGTTAGTTTCTTAGAGGTTAAGAAACCATAATTTTGGTGACGGAGAAGAAGAAAAATATAGAAATTGTTTACATCTATTATGCTTTATAGTCTTTTAACTCTGTGGCTTGCTGACGAAGAAAGGTGAAAATTTGTGATGGAGAAGAAACGTATTGAATAAATTTACATCAAATTAACCATAATTCATTGTGAATTATGGTAAATATAAATAAATTCTAGCTTTATTATTTATTTTATTTATTACCTATTTTATAAGAAATATATGTCATGGATTATAGTCTTTTAACTTTGTTTTTTAGTGGCGAAAAACCTAAAATTTTGTGACGGAGTAGAAAAATAAAATATAAGCAATTTTTTACATCTACTATAGTCTATTATGTTTTTTCAATGGTGATAAAAAGATTAAAGTTTCGGGATGGTGAAGAAAAATATCTAATATTTTTACATGTCATATACCATAAGTCAATGTGAATACGATGAATATAAATAATACTGAGCATGATTATTTAATTTTAATGGTAATGCGTGTGTATAAATCATGGGTCATTCATTTGTATTCTCTTAAGTTAGTTTCTTAGAGGTTAAAAAACCATAATTTTGGTGACGGAGAAGAAGAAATATGTAGAAATTGTTAACATCTATTATTCTTTATAGTCTTTTAACTTCATGGCTTGCTGATGAAGAAAGGTGAAATTTTGTGATGGAGAAGAAACGTATTGAATAAATTTACATCAAATTAACCATAATTCATTGTGAATTATGGTAAATATAAATAAATTCTAGCTTTATTATTTATTTTATTTATTACCTATTTTATAAGAAATATATGTCATGGATTATAGTCTTTTAACTTTGTTTTTTAGTGGGGAAAAACCTAAAATTTTGTGACGGAGTAGAAAAATAAAATATAAGGAATTTTTTACATCTACTATAGTCTATTATGTTTTTTCAATGGTGATAAAAAGATTAATGTTTTGGGATGGTGAAGAAAAATATCTAATATTTTTACATGTCATATACCATAAGTCAATGTGAATACGATGAATATAAATAATACTGAGCAAGATTATTTAATTTTAATTGTTACGCATGTGTATAAATCATGGGTCATTCATTTGTATTCTCTTAAGTTAGTTTCTTAGAGGTTAAGAAACCATAATTTTGGTGACGGAGAAGAAGAAAAATATAGAAATTGTTTACATCTATTATGCTTTATAGTCTTTTTACTCCGTGGCTTGCTGACGAAGAAAGGTGAAATTTTGTGATAGAGAAGAAACGTATTGAATAAATTTACATCAAATTAACCATAATTCATTGTGAATTATGGTAAATATAAATAAATTCTAGCTTTATTATTTATTTTATTTATTACCTATTTTATAAGAAATATATGTCATGGATTATAGTCTTTTAACTTTGTTTTTTAGTGGCGAAAAACCTAAAATTTTGTGACGGAGTAGAAAAATAAAATATAAGCAATTTTTTACATCTACTATAGTCTATTATGTTTTTTCAATGGTGATAAAAAGATTAAAGTTTCGGGATGGTGAAGAAAAATATCTAATATTTTTACATGTCATATACCATAAGTCAATGTGAATACGATGAATATAAATAATACTGAGCATGATTATTTAATTTTAATTGTAATGCGTGTGTATAAATCATGGGTCATTCATTTGTATTCTCTTAAGTTAGTTTCTTAGAGGTTAAAAAACCATAATTTTGGTGACGGAGAAGAAGAAATATGTAGAAATTGTTAACATCTATTATTCTTTATAGTCTTTTAACTTCATGGCTTGCTGACGAAGAAAGGTGAAATTTTGTGATGGAGAAGAAACGTATTGAATAAATTTACATCAAATTAACCATAATTCATTGTGAATTATGGTAAATATAAATAAATTCTAGCTTATTATTTATTTTATTTATTACCTATTTTATAAGAAATATATGTCATGGATTATAGTCTTTTAACTTTGTTTTTTAGTGGCGAAAAACCTAAAATTTTGTGACGGAGTAGAAAAATAAAATATAAGCAATTTTTTTACATCAACTATAGTCTATTATGTTTTTTCAATGGTGATAAAAAGATTAAAGTTTTGGGATGGTGAAGAAAAATATCTAATATTTTTACATGTCATATACCATAAGTCAATGTGAATACGATGAATATAAATAATACTGAGCATGATTATTTAATTTTAATTGTTACGCGTGTGTATAAATCATGGGTCATTCATTTGTATTATCTTAAGTTAGTTTCTTAGAGGTTAAAAAACCAGAATTTTGGTGACGGAGAAGAAGAAATATATAGAAATTGTTAACATCTATTATTCTTTATAGTCTTTTAACTCCGTGGCTTGCTGACGAAGAAAGGTGAAATTTTGTGATAGAGAAGAAACATATTGAATAAATTTACATCAAATTAACCATAATTCAAGGTGAATTATGGTAAATTTAAATAAATTCTAGCTTTATTATTTATTTTATTTATTACCTATTTTATAAGAAATATATGTCATGGATTATAGTCTTTTAACTTTGTTTTTTAGTGGGGAAAAACCTAAAATTTTGTGACGGAGTAGAAAAATAAAATATAAGCAATTTTTTACATCTACTATAGTCTATTATGTTTTTTCAATGGTGATAAAAAGATTAATGTTTTGGGATGGTGAAGAAAAATATCTAATATTTTTACATGTCATATACCATAAGTCAATGTGAATACGATGAATATAAATAATACTGAGCAAGATTATTTAATTTTAATTGTTACGCATGTGTATAAATCATGGGTCATTCATTTGTATTCTCTTAAGTTAGTTTCTTAGAGGTTAAGAAACCATAATTTTGGTGACGGAGAAGAAGAAAAATATAGAAATTGTTTACATCTATTATGCTTTATAGTCTTTTAACTCTGTCGCTTGCTGACGAAGAAAGGTGAAAATTTGTGATGGAGAAGAAACGTATTGAATAAATTTACATCAAATTAACCATAATTCAATGTGAATTATGGTAAATATAAATAAATTCTAGCTTTATTATTTATTTTATTTATTACCTATTTTATAAGAAATATATGTCATGGATTATAGTCTTTTAACTTTGTTTTTTAGTGGGGAAAAACCTAAAATTTTGTGACGGAGTAGAAAAATAAAATATAAGCAATTTTTTACATCTACTATAGTCTATTATGTTTTTTCAATGGTGATAAAAAGATTAATGTTTTGGGATGGTGAAGAAAAATATCTAATATTTTTACATGTCATATACCATAAGTCAATGTGAATACGATGAATATAAATAATACTGAGCAAGATTATTTAATTTTAATTGTTACGCATGTGTATAAATCATGGGTCATTCATTTGTATTCTCTTAAGTTAGTTTCTTAGAGGTTAAGAAACCATAATTTTGGTGACGGAGAAGAAGAAAAATATAGAAATTGTTTACATCTATTATGCTTTATAGTCTTTTAACTCTGTCGCTTGCTGACGAAGAAAGGTGAAAATTTGTGATGGAGAAGAAACGTATTGAATAAATTTACATCAAATTAACCATAATTCAATGTGAATTATGGTAAATATAAATAAATTCTAGCTTTATTATTTATTTTATTTATTACCTATTTTATAAGAAATATATGTCATGGATTATAGTCTTTTAACTTTGTTTTTTAGTGGCGAAAAACCTAAAATTTTGTGACGGAGTAGAAAAATAAAATATAAGCAATTTTTTACATCTACTATAGTCTATTATGTTTTTTCAATGGTGATAAAAAGATTAAAGTTTCGGGATGGTGAAGAAAAATATCTAATATTTTTACATGTCATATACCATAAGTCAATGTGAATACGATGAATATAAATAATACTGAGCATGATTATTTAATTTTAATGGTAATGCGTGTGTATAAATCATGGGTCATTCATTTGTATTCTCTTAAGTTAGTTTCTTAGAGGTTAAAAAACCATAATTTTGGTGACGGAGAAGAAGAAATATGTAGAAATTGTTAACATCTATTATTATTTATAGTCTTTTAACTTCATGGCTTGCTGACGAAGAAAGGTGAAATTTTGTGATGGAGAAGAAACGTATTGAATAAATTTACATCAAATTAACCATAATTCATTGTGAATTATGGTAAATATAAATAAATTCTAGCTTTATTATTTATTTTATTTATTACCTATTTTATAAGAAATATATGTCATGGATTATAGTCTTTTAACTTTGTTTTTTAGTGGGGAAAAACCTAAAATTTTGTGACGGAGTAGAAAAATAAAATATAAGGAATTTTTTACATCTACGATAGTCTATTATGTTTTTTCAATGGTGATAAAAAGATTAATGTTTTGGGATGGTGAAGAAAAATATCTAATATTTTTACATGTCATATACCATAAGTCAATGTGAATACGATGAATATAAATAATACTGAGCAAGATTATTTAATTTTAATTGTTACGCATGTGTATAAATCATGGGTCATTCATTTGTATTCTCTTAAGTTAGTTTCTTAGAGGTTAAGAAACCATAATTTTGGTGACGGAGAAGAAGAAAAATATAGAAATTGTTTACATCTATTATGCTTTATAATCTTTTAACTTCGTGGCTTGCTGACGAAGAAAGGTGAAATTTTGTGATAGAGAAGAAACGTATTGAATAAATTTACATCAAATTAACCATAATTAATTGTGAATTATGGTAAATATAAATAAATTCTAGCTTTATTATTTATTTTATTTATTACCTATTTTATAAGAAATATATGTCATGGATTATAGTCTTTTAACTTTGTTTTTTAGTGGCGAAAAACCTAAAATTTTGTGACGGAGTAGAAAAATAAAATATAAGCAATTTTTTTACATCTACTATAGTCTATTATGTTTTTTCAATGGTGATAAAAAGATTAAAGTTTTGGGATGGTGAAGAAAAATATCTAATATTTTTACATGTCATATACCATAAGTCAATGTGAATACGATGAATATAAATAATACTGAGCATGATTATTTAATTTTAATTGTTACGCGTGTGTATAAATCATGGGTCATTCATTTGTATTCTCTTAAGTTAGTTTCTTAGAGGTTAAAAAACCAGAATTTTGGTGACGGAGAAGAAGAAATATATAGAAATTGTTAACATCTATTATTCTTTATAGTCTTTTAACTCCGTGGCTTGCTGACGAAGAAAGGTGAAATTTTGTGATAGAGAAGAAACATATTGAATAAATTTACATCAAATTAACCATAATTCAAGGTGAATTATGGTAAATTTAAATAAATTCTAGCTTTATTATTTATTTTATTTATTACCTATTTTATAAGAAATATATGTCATGGATTATAGTCTTTTAACTTTGTTTTTTAGTGGGGAAAAACCTAAAATTTTGTGACGGAGTAGAAAAATAAAATATAAGCAATTTTTTACATCTACTATAGTCTATTATGTTTTTTCAATGGTGATAAAAAGATTAATGTTTTGGGATGGTGAAGAAAAATATCTAATATTTTTACATGTCATATACCATAAGTCAATGTGAATACAATGAATATAAATAATACTGAGCAAGATTATTTAATTTTAATTGTTACGCATGTGTATAAATCATGGGTCATTCATTTGTATTCTCTTAAGTTAGTTTCTTAGAGGTTAAGAAACCATAATTTTGGTGACGGAGAAGAAGAAAAATATAGAAATTGTTTACATCTATTATGCTTTATAGTCTTTTAACTCTGTCGCTTGCTGACGAAGAAAGGTGAAAATTTGTGATGGAGAAGAAACGTATTGAATAAATTTACATCAAATTAACCATAATTCAATGTGAATTATGGTAAATATAAATAAATTCTAGCTTTATTATTTATTTTATTTATTACCTATTTTATAAGAAATATATGTCATGGATTATAGTCTTTTAACTTTGTTTTTTAGTGGCGAAAAACCTAAAATTTTGTGACGGAGTAGAAAAATAAAATATAAGCAATTTTTTACATCTACTATAGTCTATTATGTTTTTTCAATGGTGATAAAAAGATTAAAGTTTCGGGATGGTGAAGAAAAATATCTAATACTTTTACATGTCATATACCATAAGTCAATGTGAATACGATGAATATAAATAATACTGAGCATGATTATTTAATTTTAATGGTAATGCGTGTGTATAAATCATGGGTCATTCATTTGTATTCTCTTAAGTTAGTTTCTTAGAGGTTAAAAAACCATAATTTTGGTGACGGAGAAGAAGAAATATGTAGAAATTGTTAACATCTATTATTATTTATAGTCTTTTAACTTCATGGCTTGCTGACGAAGAAAGGTGAAATTTTGTGATGGAGAAGAAACGTATTGAATAAATTTACATCAAATTAACCATAATTCATTGTGAATTATGGTAAATATAAATAAATTCTATCTTTATTATTTATTTTATTTATTACCTATTTTATAAGAAATATATGTCATGGATTATAGTCTTTTAACTTTGTTTTTTAGTGGGGAAAAACCTAAAATTTTGTGACGGAGTAGAAAAATAAAATATAAGGAATTTTTTACATCTACTATAGTCTATTATGTGTTTTCAATGGTGATAAAAAGATTAATGTTTTGGGGATGGTGAAGAAAAATATCTAATATTTTTACATGTCATATACCATAAGTCAATGTGAATACAATGAATATAAATAATACTGAGCAAGATTATTTAATTTTAATTGTTACGCATGTGTATAAATCATGGGTCATTCATTTGTATTCTCTTAAGTTAGTTTCTTAGAGGTTAAGAAACCATAATTTTGGTGACGGAGAAGAAGAAAAATATAGAAATTGTTTACATCTATTATGCTTTATAGTCTTTTAACTCTGTCGCTTGCTGACGAAGAAAGGTGAAAATTTGTGATGGAGAAGAAACGTATTGAATAAATTTACATCAAATTAACCATAATTCAATGTGAATTATGGTAAATATAAATAAATTCTAGCTTTATTATTTATTTTATTTATTACCTATTTTATAAGAAATATATGTCATGGATTAT
>CAWUDS030000443.1:2622914-2647658 GCA_963859935.3 Lathyrus sativus | reverse complement strand
AGAAAATATGATTAATAATTTACATATACTATAGTCTTTTATGTTTTTAGCTTAGTGATAAAAAAATCTAAAACTTTGAGATGGTGAAGAAAAATATTGAACAGTTTTAGATTTAATATACGATAAGTCAATGTGAATACGATGAATATAAATAACATTGAGCTTGATTATTTAATTTTAATTGTAATGCATATGTATAAATCATGTGTCATTCATTTGTAGTCTCCTAACATAGTTTCTTAGTGGTGAAGAAACCAAAATTTTGGTCATGAAGAAGAAGAAAAGTATAGAATTTATTTACATCTATTATACCATAATACAATGTGAATATAGTGAATACAAATAGCATTGAGCTTCAATATTTAATTTTAGTGATTACCCATGTAGATTTAATTTATTTGTCATTCATTTACAGTCTTTTAACTATGTGGCTTGGTGACGAAGAAACATGAAATTTGTAGATGGAGAAGAAACATATTGAATATATTTACATCTAACTTACCATAATTCCATGTGAAAATGGTAAATATCAATAAATTCTAGCTTGATTATTTATTTTAATTGTTACCTATTTTATATAAAAAAACATGTCATGGATTATAGTCTTTTAGCTTTGTTTTTTCGTGGGTAAAAACCTAAAATTTTATGGTGGAGTAGCAAAAGAAAATATGATTAATAATTTACATATACTATAGTCTTTTATGTTTTTAGCTTAGTGATAAAAAAATCTAAAACTTTGAGATGGTGAAGAAAAATATTGAACAGTTTTAGATTTAATATACCATAAGTCAATGTCAATACGATGAATATAAATAACATTGAGCTTGATTTTTTAATTTTAATTGTTATGCATATGTATAAATCATGTGTCATTCATTTGTAGTCTCTTAACTTAGTTTCTTAGTGGTGAAGAAACCAAAATTTTGGTCATGAAGAAGAAGAAAAGTATAGAAATTGTTTACATCTATTATACCATAATACAATGTGAATATAGTGAATACAAATAGCATTGAGCTTCAATATTTAATTTTAGTGATTACCCATGTAGATTTAATTTATTTGTCATTCATTTACAGTCTTTTAACTATGTGGTTTGGTGACGAAGAAACATGAAATTTGTAGATGGAGAAGAAACATATTGAATATATTTACATCTAACTTACCATAATTCCATGTGAAAATGGTAAATATCAATAAATTCTAGCTTGATTATTTATTTTAATTGTTACCTATTTTATATAAAAAAATATGTCATGGATTATAGTCTTTTAGCTTTGTTTTTTGTGGGTAAAAACCTAAAATTTTATGGTAGAGTAGCAAAACAAAATATGATTAATAATTTACATATACTATAGTCTTTTATGTTTTTAGCTTAGTGATAAAAAAATCTAAAACTTTGAGATGGTGAAGAAAAATATTGAACAGTTTTAGATATAATATACCATAAGTCAATGTGAATACGATGAATATAAATAATATTGAGCTTGATTATTTAATTTTAATTGTTATGCATATGTATAAATCATGTGTCATTCATTTGTAGTCTCTTAACTTAGTTTCTTAGTGGTGAAGAAACCAAAATTTTGGTGATGGAGAAGAAGAAAAGTATAGAAATTGTTTACATCTATTATACCATAATACAATGTGAATATAGTGAATACAAATAGCATTGAGCTTCAATATTTAATTTTAGTGATTACCCATGTAGATTTAATTTATTTGTCATTCATTTACAGTCTTTTAACTATGTGGCTTAGTGACGAAGAGACATGAAATTTGTTGATGGAGAAGAAACATATTGAATATATTTACATCTAACTTACCATAATTCCATGTGAAAATGGTAAATATCAATAAATTCTAGCTTGATTATTTATTTTAATTGTTACCTATTTTATATAAAAAACATGTCATGGATTATAGTCTTTTAGCTTTGTTTTTTCGTGGGTAAAAACCTAAAATTTTATGGTGGAGTAGCAAAAGAAAATATGATTAACTTTTTACTTATACTATAGTCTTTTATGTTATTAGCTTAGTCATAAAAAAATCTAAAACTTTGAGATGGTGAAGAAAAATATTGAACAGTTTTAGATTTAATATACCATAAGTCAATGTGAATACGATGAATATAAATAACATTGAGGTTGCTTATTTAATTTTAATTGTTATGCATATGTATAAATCATGTGTCATTCATTTTTAGTCTCTTAACTTAGTTTCTTAGTGGTGAAGAAACCAAAATTTTGGTCATGAAGAAGAAGAAAAGTATAGAAATTGTTTACATCTATTATACCATAATACAATGTGAATATAGTGAATACAAATAGCATTGAGCTTCAATATTTAATTTTAGTGATTACCCATGTAGATTTAATTTATTTGTCATTCATTTACAGTCTTTTAACTATTTGTCTTGGTGACGAAGAAACATGAAATTTGTAGATGGAGAAGAAACATATTGAATATATTTACATCTAACTTACCATAATTCCATGTGAAAATGGTAAATATCAATAAATTCTAGCTTGATTTTTTATTTTAATTGTTACCTATTTTATATAAAAAAACATGTCATGGATTATAGTCTTTTAGCTTTGTTTTTTTGTGGGTAAAAACCTAAAATTTTATGGTGGAGTAGCAAAAGAAAATATGATTAATAATTTACATATACTATAGTCTTTTATGTTTTTAGCTTAGTGATAAAAAAATCTAAAACTTTGAGATGGTGAAGAAAAATATTGAACAGTTTTAGATTTAATATACCATAAGTCAATGTGAATACGATGAATATAAATAACATTGAGCTTGATTTTTTAATTTTAATTGTTATGCATATGTATAAATCATGTGTCATTCATTTGTAGTCTCTTAATTTAGTTTCTTAATGGTGAAGAAACCAAAATTTTGGTCATGAAGAAGAAGAAAAGTATAGAAATTGTTTACATCTATTATACCATAATACAATGTGAATATAGTGAATACAAATAGCATTGAGCTTCAATATTTAATTTTAGTGATTACCCATGTAGATTTAATTTATTTGTCATTCATTTACAGTCTTTTAACTATGTGGCTTGGTGACGAAGAAACATGAAATTTGTAGATGGAGAAGAAACATATTGAATATATTTACATCTAACTTACCATAATTCCATGTGAAAATGGTAAATATCAATAAATTCTAGCTTGATTATTTATTTTAATTGTTACCTATTTTATATAAAAAAACATGTCATGGATTATAGTCTTTTAGCTTTGTTTTTTATGGGTAAAAACCTAAAATTTTATGGTAGAGTAGCAAAAGAAAATATGATTAATAATTTACATATACTATAGTCTTTTATGTTTTTAGCTTAGTGATAAAAAAATCTAAAACTTTGAGATGGTGAAGAAAAATATTGAACAGTTTTAGATATAATATACCATAAGTCAATGTGAATACGATGAATATAAATAATATTGAGCTTGATTATTTAATTTTAATTGTTATGCATATGTATAAATCATGTGTCATTCATTTGTAGTCTCTTAACTTAGTTTCTTAGTGGTGAAGAAACCAAAATTTTGGTGATGGAGAAGAAGAAAAGTATATAAATTGTTTACATCTATTATACCATAATACAATGTGAATATAGTGAATACAAATAACATTGAGCTTCAATATTTAATTTTAGTGATTACCCATGTAGATTTAATTTATTTGTCATTCATTTACAGTCTTTTAACTATGTGGCTTAGTGACGAAGAGACATGAAATTGGTTGATGGAGAAGAAACATATTGAATATATTTACAACTAACTAACCATAATTCCATGTGAAAATGGTAAATATCAATAAATTCTAGCTTGATTATTTATTTTAATTGTTGCCTATTTTATATAAAAAACATGTCATGGATTATAGTCTTTTAGCTTTGTTTTTTCGTGGGTAAAAACTTAAAATTTTATGGTGGAGTAGCAAAAGAAAATATGATTAACTTTTTACTTATACTATCGTCTTTTATGTTATTAGCTTAGTCATAAAAAAATCTAAAACTTTGAGATGGAAAAGAAAAATATTGAACAGTTTTAGATTTAATATACCATAAGTCAATGTGAATACGATGAATATAAATAACATTGAGCTTGATTATTTAATTATAATTGTTATGCATATGTATAAATCATGTGTCATTCATTTGTAGTCTCTTAACTTAGTTTCTTAGTGGTGAAGAAACCAAAATTTTGGTCATGAAGAAGAAGAAAAGTATAGAAATTGTTTACATCTATTATACCATAATACAATGTGAATATAGTGAATACAAATAGCATTGAGCTTCAATATTTAATTTTAGTGATTACCCATGTAGATTTAATTTATTTGTCATTCATTTACAGTCTTTTAACTATGTGGTTTGGTGACGAAGAAACATGAAATTTGTAGATGGAGAAGAAACATATTGAATATATTTACATCTAACTTACCATAATTCCATGTGAAAATGGTAAATATCAATAAATTCTAGCTTGATTATTTATTTTAATTGTTACCTATTTTATATAAAAAAATATGTCATGGATTATAGTCTTTTAGCTTTGTTTTTTGTGGGTAAAAACCTAAAATTTTATGGTAGAGTAGCAAAACAAAATATGATTAATAATTTACATATACTATAGTCTTTTATGTTTTTAGCTTAGTGATAAAAAAATCTAAAACTTTGAGATGGTGAAGAAAAATATTGAACAGTTTTAGATATAATATACCATAAGTCAATGTGAATACGATGAATATAAATAATATTGAGCTTGATTATTTAATTTTAATTGTTATGCATATGTATAAATCATGTGTCATTCATTTGTAGTCTCTTAACTTAGTTTCTTAGTGGTGAAGAAACCAAAATTTTGGTGATGGAGAAGAAGAAAAGTATAGAAATTGTTTACATCTATTATACCATAATACAATGTGAATATAGTGAATACAAATAGCATTGAGCTTCAATATTTAATTTTAGTGATTACCCATGTAGATTTAATTTATTTGTCATTCATTTACAGTCTTTTAACTATGTGGCTTAGTGACGAAGAGACATGAAATTTGTTGATGGAGAAGAAACATATTGAATATATTTACATCTAACTTACCATAATTCCATGTGAAAATGGTAAATATCAATAAATTCTAGCTTGATTATTTATTTTAATTGTTACCTATTTTATATAAAAAACATGTCATGGATTATAGTCTTTTAGCTTTGTTTTTTCGTGGGTAAAAACCTAAAATTTTATGGTGGAGTAGCAAAAGAAAATATGATTAACTTTTTACTTATACTATAGTCTTTTATGTTATTAGCTTAGTCATAAAAAAATCTAAAACTTTGAGATGGTGAAGAAAAATATTGAACAGTTTTAGATTTAATATACCATAAGTCAATGTGAATACGATGAATATAAATAACATTGAGGTTGCTTATTTAATTTTAATTGTTATGCATATGTATAAATCATGTGTCATTCATTTTTAGTCTCTTAACTTAGTTTCTTAGTGGTGAAGAAACCAAAATTTTGGTCATGAAGAAGAAGAAAAGTATAGAATTTATTTACATCTATTATACCATAATACAATGTGAATATAGTGAATACAAATAGCATTGAGCTTCAATATTTAATTTTAGTGATTACCCATGTAGATTTAATTTATTTGTCATTCATTTACAGTCTTTTAACTATGTGGCTTGGTGACGAAGAAACATGAAATTTGTAGATGGAGAAGAAACATATTGAATATATTTACATCTAACTTACCATAATTCCATGTGAAAATGGTAAATATCAATAAATTCTAGCTTGATTATTTATTTTAATTGTTACCTATTTTATATAAAAAAACATGTCATGGATTATAGTCTTTTAGCTTTGTTTTTTCGTGGGTAAAAACCTAAAATTTTATGGTGGAGTAGCAAAAGAAAATATGATTAATAATTTACATATACTATAGTCTTTTATGTTTTTAGCTTAGTGATAAAAAAATCTAAAACTTTGAGATGGTGAAGAAAAATATTGAACAGTTTTAGATTTAATATACCATAAGTCAATGTCAATACGATGAATATAAATAACATTGAGCTTGATTTTTTAATTTTAATTGTTATGCATATGTATAAATCATGTGTCATTCATTTGTAGTCTCTTAACTTAGTTTCTTAGTGGTGAAGAAACCAAAATTTTGGTCATGAAGAAGAAGAAAAGTATAGAATTTATTTACATCTATTATACCATAATACAATGTGAATATAGTGAATACAAATAGCATTGAGCTTCAATATTTAATTTTAGTGATTACCCATGTAGATTTAATTTATTTGTCATTCATTTACAGTCTTTTAACTATGTGGCTTGGTGACGAAGAAACATGAAATTTGTAGATGGAGAAGAAACATATTGAATATATTTACATCTAACTTACCATAATTCCATGTGAAAATGGTAAATATCAATAAATTCTAGCTTGATTATTTATTTTAATTGTTACCTATTTTATATAAAAAAATATGTCATGGATTATAGTCTTTTAGCTTTGTTTTTTGTGGGTAAAAACCTAAAATTTTATGGTAGAGTAGCAAAACAAAATATGATTAATAATTTACATATACTATAGTCTTTTATGTTTTTAGCTTAGTGATAAAAAAATCTAAAACTTTGAGATGGTGAAGAAAAATATTGAACAGTTTTAGATATAATATACCATAAGTCAATGTGAATACGATGAATATAAATAATATTGAGCTTGATTATTTAATTTTAATTGTTATGCATATGTATAAATCATGTGTCATTCATTTGTAGTCTCTTAACTTAGTTTCTTAGTGGTGAAGAAACCAAAATTTTGGTGATGGAGAAGAAGAAAAGTATAGAAATTGTTTACATCTATTATACCATAATACAATGTGAATATAGTGAATACAAATAGCATTGAGCTTCAATATTTAATTTTAGTGATTACCCATGTAGATTTAATTTATTTGTCATTCATTTACAGTCTTTTAACTATGTGGCTTGGTGACGAAGAAACATGAAATTTGTAGATGGAGAAGAAACATATTGAATATATTTACATCTAACTTACCATAATTCCATGTGAAAATGGTAAATATCAATAAATTCTAGCTTGATTATTTATTTTAATTGTTACCTATTTTATATAAAAAAACATGTCATGGATTATAGTCTTTTAGCTTTGTTTTTTCGTGGGTAAAAACCTAAAATTTTATGGTGGAGTAGCAAAACAAAATATGATTAATAATTTACATATACTATAGTCTTTTATGTTTTTAGCTTAGTGATAAAAAAATCTAAAACTTTGAGATGGTGAAGAAAAATATTGAACAGTTTTATATATAATATACCATAAGTCAATGTGAATACGATGAATATAAATAACATTGAGCTTGATTTTTTAATTTTAATTGTTATGCATATGTATAAATCATGTGTCATTCATTTGTAGTCTCTTAACTTAGTTTCTTAGTGGTGAAGAAACCAAAATTTTGGTCATGAAGAAGAAGAAAAGTATAGAAATTGTTTACATATATTATACCATAATACAATGTGAATATAGTGAATACAAATAGCATTGAGCTTTAATATTTAATTTTAGTGATTACCCATGTAGAATTAACATATTTGTCATTCATTTACAGTCTTTTAACGATGTGGTTTAGTGACGAAGCAACATGAAATTTGTTGATGGAGAAGAAACATATTGAATATATTTACATCTAAATTACCATAATTCCATGTGAAAATGGTAAATATCAAAAAATTCTAGCTTGATTATTTATTTTAATTGTTACCTATTTTATATAAAAAAACATGTCATGGATTATAGTCTTTTAGCTTTGTTTTTTCGTGGGTAAAAACCTAAAATTTTATGGTGGAGTAGCAAAAGAAAATATGATTAATAATTTACATATACTATAGTCTTTTATGTTTTTAGCTTAGTGATAAAAAAATCTAAAACTTTGAGATGGTGAAGAAAAATATTGAACAGTTTTAGATTTAATATACGATAAGTCAATGTGAATACGATGAATATAAATAACATTGAGCTTGATTATTTAATTTTAATTGTAATGCATATGTATAAATCATGTGTCATTCATTTGTAGTCTCCTAACATAGTTTCTTAGTGGTGAAGAAACCAAAATTTTGGTCATGAAGAAGAAGAAAAGTATAGAATTTATTTACATCTATTATACCATAATACAATGTGAATATAGTGAATACAAATAGCATTGAGCTTCAATATTTAATTTTAGTGATTACCCATGTAGATTTAATTTATTTGTCATTCATTTACAGTCTTTTAACTATGTGGCTTGGTGACGAAGAAACATGAAATTTGTAGATGGAGAAGAAACATATTGAATATATTTACATCTAACTTACCATAATTCCATGTGAAAATGGTAAATATCAATAAATTCTAGCTTGATTATTTATTTTAATTGTTACCTATTTTATATAAAAAAACATGTCATGGATTATAGTCTTTTAGCTTTGTTTTTTCGTGGGTAAAAACCTAAAATTTTATGGTGGAGTAGCAAAAGAAAATATGATTAATAATTTACATATACTATAGTCTTTTATGTTTTTAGCTTAGTGATAAAAAAATCTAAAACTTTGAGATGGTGAAGAAAAATATTGAACAGTTTTAGATTTAATATACCATAAGTCAATGTCAATACGATGAATATAAATAACATTGAGCTTGATTTTTTAATTTTAATTGTTATGCATATGTATAAATCATGTGTCATTCATTTGTAGTCTCTTAACTTAGTTTCTTAGTGGTGAAGAAACCAAAATTTTGGTCATGAAGAAGAAGAAAAGTATAGAAATTGTTTACATCTATTATACCATAATACAATGTGAATATAGTGAATACAAATAGCATTGAGCTTCAATATTTAATTTTAGTGATTACCCATGTAGATTTAATTTATTTGTCATTCATTTACAGTCTTTTAACTATGTGGTTTGGTGACGAAGAAACATGAAATTTGTAGATGGAGAAGAAACATATTGAATATATTTACATCTAACTTACCATAATTCCATGTGAAAATGGTAAATATCAATAAATTCTAGCTTGATTATTTATTTTAATTGTTACCTATTTTATATAAAAAAATATGTCATGGATTATAGTCTTTTAGCTTTGTTTTTTGTGGGTAAAAACCTAAAATTTTATGGTAGAGTAGCAAAACAAAATATGATTAATAATTTACATATACTATAGTCTTTTATGTTTTTAGCTTAGTGATAAAAAAATCTAAAACTTTGAGATGGTGAAGAAAAATATTGAACAGTTTTAGATATAATATACCATAAGTCAATGTGAATACGATGAATATAAATAATATTGAGCTTGATTATTTAATTTTAATTGTTATGCATATGTATAAATCATGTGTCATTCATTTGTAGTCTCTTAACTTAGTTTCTTAGTGGTGAAGAAACCAAAATTTTGGTGATGGAGAAGAAGAAAAGTATAGAAATTGTTTACATCTATTATACCATAATACAATGTGAATATAGTGAATACAAATAGCATTGAGCTTCAATATTTAATTTTAGTGATTACCCATGTAGATTTAATTTATTTGTCATTCATTTACAGTCTTTTAACTATGTGGCTTAGTGACGAAGAGACATGAAATTTGTTGATGGAGAAGAAACATATTGAATATATTTACATCTAACTTACCATAATTCCATGTGAAAATGGTAAATATCAATAAATTCTAGCTTGATTATTTATTTTAATTGTTACCTATTTTATATAAAAAACATGTCATGGATTATAGTCTTTTAGCTTTGTTTTTTCGTGGGTAAAAACCTAAAATTTTATGGTGGAGTAGCAAAAGAAAATATGATTAACTTTTTACTTATACTATAGTCTTTTATGTTATTAGCTTAGTCATAAAAAAATCTAAAACTTTGAGATGGTGAAGAAAAATATTGAACAGTTTTAGATTTAATATACCATAAGTCAATGTGAATACGATGAATATAAATAACATTGAGGTTGCTTATTTAATTTTAATTGTTATGCATATGTATAAATCATGTGTCATTCATTTTTAGTCTCTTAACTTAGTTTCTTAGTGGTGAAGAAACCAAAATTTTGGTCATGAAGAAGAAGAAAAGTATAGAAATTGTTTACATCTATTATACCATAATACAATGTGAATATAGTGAATACAAATAGCATTGAGCTTCAATATTTAATTTTAGTGATTACCCATGTAGATTTAATTTATTTGTCATTCATTTACAGTCTTTTAACTATGTGGCTTGGTGACGAAGAAACATGAAATTTGTAGATGGAGAAGAAACATATTGAATATATTTACATCTAACTTACCATAATTCCATGTGAAAATGGTAAATATCAATAAATTCTAGCTTGATTATTTATTTTAATTGTTACCTATTTTATATAAAAAAACATGTCATGGATTATAGTCTTTTAGCTTTGTTTTTTCGTGGGTAAAAACCTAAAATTTTATGGTGGAGTAGCAAAAGAAAATATGATTAATAATTTACATATACTATAGTCTTTTATGTTTTTAGCTTAGTGATAAAAAAATCTAAAACTTTGAGATGGTGAAGAAAAATATTGAACAGTTTTAGATTTAATATACCATAAGTCAATGTCAATACGATGAATATAAATAACATTGAGCTTGATTTTTTAATTTTAATTGTTATGCATATGTATAAATCATGTGTCATTCATTTGTAGTCTCTTAACTTAGTTTCTTAGTGGTGAAGAAACCAAAATTTTGGTCATGAAGAACAAGAAAAGTATAGAAATTGTTTACATCTATTATACCATAATACAATGTGAATATAGTGAATACAAATAGCATTGAGCTTCAATATTTAATTTTAGTGATTACCCATGTAGATTTAATTTATTTGTCATTCATTTACAGTCTTTTAACTATGTGGTTTGGTGACGAAGAAACATGAAATTTGTAGATGGAGAAGAAACATATTGAATATATTTACATCTAACTTACCATAATTCCATGTGAAAATGGTAAATATCAATAAATTCTAGCTTGATTATTTATTTTAATTGTTACCTATTTTATATAAAAAAATATGTCATGGATTATAGTCTTTTAGCTTTGTTTTTTGTGGGTAAAAACCTAAAATTTTATGGTAGAGTAGCAAAACAAAATATGATTAATAATTTACATATACTATAGTCTTTTATGTTTTTAGCTTAGTGATAAAAAAATCTAAAACTTTGAGATGGTGAAGAAAAATATTGAACAGTTTTAGATATAATATACCATAAGTCAATGTGAATACGATGAATATAAATAATATTGAGCTTGATTATTTAATTTTAATTGTTATGCATATGTATAAATCATGTGTCATTCATTTGTAGTCTCTTAACTTAGTTTCTTAGTGGTGAAGAAACCAAAATTTTGGTGATGGAGAAGAAGAAAAGTATAGAAATTGTTTACATCTATTATACCATAATACAATGTGAATATAGTGAATACAAATAGCATTGAGCTTCAATATTTAATTTTAGTGATTACCCATGTAGATTTAATTTATTTGTCATTCATTTACAGTCTTTTAACTATGTGGCTTAGTGACGAAGAGACATGAAATTTGTTGATGGAGAAGAAACATATTGAATATATTTACATCTAACTTACCATAATTCCATGTGAAAATGGTAAATATCAATAAATTCTAGCTTGATTATTTATTTTAATTGTTACCTATTTTATATAAAAAACATGTCATGGATTATAGTCTTTTAGCTTTGTTTTTTCGTGGGTAAAAACCTAAAATTTTATGGTGGAGTAGCAAAAGAAAATATGATTAACTTTTTACTTATACTATAGTCTTTTATGTTATTAGCTTAGTCATAAAAAAATCTAAAACTTTGAGATGGTGAAGAAAAATATTGAACAGTTTTAGATTTAATATACCATAAGTCAATGTGAATACGATGAATATAAATAACATTGAGGTTGCTTATTTAATTTTAATTGTTATGCATATGTATAAATCATGTGTCATTCATTTTTAGTCTCTTAACTTAGTTTCTTAGTGGTGAAGAAACCAAAATTTTGGTCATGAAGAAGAAGAAAAGTATAGAAATTGTTTACATCTATTATACCATAATACAATGTGAATATAGTGAATACAAATAGCATTGAGCTTCAATATTTAATTTTAGTGATTACCCATGTAGATTTAATTTATTTGTCATTCATTTACAGTCTTTTAACTATTTGTCTTGGTGACGAAGAAACATGAAATTTGTAGATGGAGAAGAAACATATTGAATATATTTACATCTAACTTACCATAATTCTATGTGAAAATGGTAAATATCAATAAATTCTAGCTTGATTTTTTATTTTAATTGTTACCTATTTTATATAAAAAAACATGTCATGGATTATAGTCTTTTAGCTTTGTTTTTTTGTGGGTAAAAACCTAAAATTTTATGGTGGAGTAGCAAAAGAAAATATGATTAATAATTTACATATACTATAGTCTTTTATGTTTTTAGCTTAGTGATAAAAAAATCTAAAACTTTGAGATGGTGAAGAAAAATATTGAATAGTTTTAGATTTAATATACCATAAGTCAATGTGAATACGATGAATATAAATAACATTGAGCTTGATTTTTTAATTTTAATTGTTATGCATATGTATAAATCATGTGTCATTCATTTGTAGTCTCTTAATTTAGTTTCTTAATGGTGAAGAAACCAAAATTTTGGTCATGAAGAAGAAGAAAAGTATAGAAATTGTTTACATCTATTATACCATAATACAATGTGAATATAGTGAATACAAATAGCATTGAGCTTCAATATTTAATTTTAGTGATTACCCATGTAGATTTAATTTATTTGTCATTCATTTACAGTCTTTTAACTATGTGGCTTGGTGACGAAGAAACCTGAAATTTGTAGATGGAGAAGAAACATATTGAATATATTTACATCTAACTTACCATAATTCCATGTGAAAATGGTAAATATCAATAAATTCTAGCTTGATTATTTATTTTAATTGTTACCTATTTTATATAAAAAAACATGTCATGGATTATAGTCTTTTAGCTTTGTTTTTTATGGGTAAAAACCTAAAATTTTATGGTAGAGTAGCAAAAGAAAATATGATTAATAATTTACATATACTATAGTCTTTTATGTTTTTAGCTTAGTGATAAAAAAATCTAAAACTTTGAGATGGTGAAGAAAAATATTGAACAGTTTTAGATATAATATACCATAAGTCAATGTGAATACGATGAATATAAATAATATTGAGCTTGATTATTTAATTTTAATTGTTATGCATATGTATAAATCATGTGTCATTCATTTGTAGTCTCTTAACTTAGTTTCTTAGTGGTGAAGAAACCAAAATTTTGGTGATGGAGAAGAAGAAAAGTATATAAATTGTTTACATCTATTATACCATAATACAATGTGAATATAGTGAATACAAATAACATTGAGCTTCAATATTTAATTTTAGTGATTACCCATGTAGATTTAATTTATTTGTCATTCATTTACAGTCTTTTAACTATGTGGCTTAGTGACGAAGAGACATGAAATTGGTTGATGGAGAAGAAACATATTGAATATATTTACAACTAACTTACCATAATTCCATGTGAAAATGGTAAATATAAATAAATTCTAGCTTGATTATTTATTTTAATTGTTGCCTATTTTATATAAAAAACATGTCATGGATTATAGTCTTTTAGCTTTGTTTTTTCGTGGGTAAAAACTTAAAATTTTATGGTGGAGTAGCAAAAGAAAATATGATTAACTTTTTACTTATACTATCGTCTTTTATGTTATTAGCTTAGTCATAAAAAAATCTAAAACTTTGAGATGGAAAAGAAAAATATTGAACAGTTTTAGATTTAATATACCATAAGTCAATGTGAATACGATGAATATAAATAACATTGAGCTTGATTATTTAATTATAATTGTTATGCATATGTATAAATCATGTGTCATTCATTTGTAGTCTCTTAACTTAGTTTCTTAGTGGTGAAGAAACCAAAATTTTGGTCATGAAGAAGAAGAAAAGTATAGAAATTGTTTACATCTATTATACCATAATACAATGTGAATATAGTGAATACAAATAGCATTGAGCTTCAATATTTAATTTTAGTGATTACCCATGTAGATTTAATTTATTTGTCATTCATTTACAGTCTTTTAACTATGTGGCTTGGTGACGAAGAAACATGAAATTTGTAGATGGAGATGAAACATATTGAATATATTTACATCTAACTTACCATAATTCCATGTGAAAATGGTAAATATCAATAAATTCTAGCTTGATTATTTATTTTAATTGTTACCTATTTTATATAAAAAAACATGTCATGGATTATAGTCTTTTCGCTTTGTTTTTTTGTGGGTAAAAACCTAAAATTTTATGGAGGAGTAGCAAAAGAAAATATGATTAATAATTTACATATACTATAGTCTTTTATGTTTTTAGCTTAGTGATAAAAAAATCTAAAACTTTGAGATGGTGAAGAAAAATATTGAACAGTTTTAGATATAATATACCATAAGTCAATGTGAATACGATGAATATAAATAATATTGAGCTTGATTATTTAATTTTAATTGTTATGCATATGTATAAATCATGTGTCATTCATTTGTAGTCTCTTAACTTAGTTTCTTAGTGGTGAAGAAACCAAAATTTTGGTCATGAAGAAGAAGAAAAGTATAGAAATTGTTTACATCTATTATACCATAATACAATGTGAATATAGTGAATACAAATAGCATTGAGCTTCAATATTTAATTTTAGTGATTACCCATGTAGATTTAATTTATTTGTCATTCATTTACAGTCTTTTAACTATGTGGCTTGGTGACGAAGAAACATGAAATTTGTAGATGGAGAAGAAACATATTGAATATATTTACATCTAACTTACCATAATTCCATGAGAAAATGGTAAATATCAATAAATTCTAGCTTGATTATTTATTTTAATTGTTACTTATTTTATATAAAAAAACATGTCATGGATTATATTCTTTTAGCTTTGTTTTTTTGTGGGTAAAAACCTAAAATTTTATGGTGGAGTAGCAAAAGAAAATATGATTAATAATTTACATATACTATAGTCTTTTATGTTTTTAGCTTAGTGATAAAAAAATCTAAAACTTCGAGATGGTGAAGAAAAATATTGAACAGTTTTAGATATAATATACCATAAGTCAATGTGAATACGATGAACATAAATAATATTGAGCTTGATTATTTAATTTTAATTGTTATGCATATGTATAAATTATGTGTCATTCATTTGTAGTCTCTTAACTTAGTTTCTTAGTGGTGAAGAAACCAAAATTTTGGTGATGGAGAAGAACAAAAGTATAGAAATTGTTTACATCTATTTTACCATAATACAATGTGAATATAGTGAATACAAATAGCATTGAGCTTCAATATTTAATTTTAGTGATTACCCATGTAGATTTAATTTATTTGTCATTCATTTACAGTCTTTTAACTATGTGGCTTGGTGACGAAGAAACATGAAATTTGTAGATGGAGAAGAAACATATTGAATATATTTACATCTAACTTACCATAATTCCATGTGAAAATGGTAAATATCAATAAATTCTAGCTTGATTATTTATTTTAATTGTTACCTATTTTATATAAAAAAACATGTCATGGATTATAGTCTTTTAGCTTTGTTTTTTCGTGGGTAAAAACCTAAAATTTTATGGTGGAGTAGCAAAACAAAATATGATTAATAATTTACATATACTATAGTCTTTTATGTTTTTAGCTTAGTGATAAAAAAATCTAAAACTTTGAGATGGTGAAGAAAAATATTGAACAGTTTTATATATAATATACCATAAGTCAATGTGAATACGATGAATATAAATAACATTGAGCTTGATTTTTTAATTTTAATTGTTATGCATATGTATAAATCATGTGTCATTCATTTGTAGTCTCTTAACTTAGTTTCTTAGTGGTGAAGAAACCAAAATTTTGGTCATGAAGAAGAAGAAAAGTATAGAAATTGTTTACATATATTATACCATAATACAATGTGAATATAGTGAATACAAATAGCATTGAGCTTTAATATTTAATTTTAGTGATTACCCATGTAGAATTAACATATTTGTCATTCATTTACAGTCTTTTAACGATGTGGTTTAGTGACGAAGCAACATGAAATTTGTTGATGGAGAAGAAACATATTGAATATATTTACATCTAAATTACCATAATTCCATGTGAAAATGGTAAATATCAATAAATTCTAGCTTGATTATTTATTTTAATTGTTACCTATTTTATATAAAAAAACATGTCATGGATTATAGTCTTTTAGCTTTGTTTTTTTGTGGGTAAAAACCTAAAATTTTATGGTGGAGTAGCAAAAGAAAATATGATTAATAATTTACATATACTATAGTCTTTTATGTTTTTAGCTTAGTGATAAAAAAATCTAAAACTTCGAGATGGTGAAGAAAAATATTGAACAGTTTTAGATATAATATACCATAAGTCAATGTGAATACGATGAACATAAATAATATTGAGCTTGATTATTTAATTTTAATTGTTATGCATATGTATAAATTATGTGTCATTCATTTGTAGTCTCTTAACTTAGTTTCTTAGTGGTGAAGAAACCAAAATTTTGGTGATGGAGAAGAACAAAAGTATAGAAATTGTTTACATCTATTTTACCATAATACAATGTGAATATAGTGAATACAAATAGCATTGAGCTTCAATATTTAATTTTAGTGATTACCCATGTAGATTTAATTTATTTGTCATTCATTTACAGTCTTTTAACTATGTGGCTTGGTGACGAAGAAACATGAAATTTGTAGATGGAGAAGAAACATATTGAATATATTTACATCTAACTTACCATAATTCCATGTGAAAATGGTAAATATCAATAAATTCTAGCTTGATTATTTATTTTAATTGTTACCTATTTTATATAAAAAAACATGTCATGGATTATAGTCTTTTAGCTTTGTTTTTTCGTGGGTAAAAACCTAAAATTTTATGGTGGAGTAGCAAAACAAAATATGATTAATAATTTACATATACTATAGTCTTTTATGTTTTTAGCTTAGTGATAAAAAAATCTAAAACTTTGAGATGGTGAAGAAAAATATTGAACAGTTTTATATATAATATACCATAAGTCAATGTGAATACGATGAATATAAATAACATTGAGCTTGATTTTTTAATTTTAATTGTTATGCATATGTATAAATCATGTGTCATTCATTTGTAGTCTCTTAACTTAGTTTCTTAGTGGTGAAGAAACCAAAATTTTGGTCATGAAGAAGAAGAAAAGTATAGAAATTGTTTACATATATTATACCATAATACAATGTGAATATAGTGAATACAAATAGCATTGAGCTTTAATATTTAATTTTAGTGATTACCCATGTAGAATTAACATATTTGTCATTCATTTACAGTCTTTTAACGATGTGGTTTAGTGACGAAGCAACATGAAATTTGTTGATGGAGAAGAAACATATTGAATATATTTACATCTAAATTACCATAATTCCATGTGAAAATGGTAAATATCAATAAATTCTAGCTTGATTATTTATTTTAATTGTTACCTATTTTATATAAAAAAACATGTCATGGATTATAGTCTTTTAGCTTTGTTTTTTCGTGGGTAAAAACCTAAAATTTTATGGTGGAGTAGCAAAAGAAAATATGATTAATAATTTACATATACTATAGTCTTTTATGTTTTTAGCTTAGTGATAAAAAAATCTAAAACTTTGAGATGGTGAAGAAAAATATTGAACAGTTTTAGATTTAATATACCATAAGTCAATGTGAATACGATGAATATAAATAACATTGAGCTTGATTATTTAATTTTAATTGTAATGCATATGTATAAATCATGTGTCATTCATTTGTAGTCTCCTAACATAGTTTCTTAGTGGTGAAGAAACCAAAATTTTGGTCATGAAGAAGAAGAAAAGTATAGAATTTATTTACATCTATTATACCATAATACAATGTGAATATAGTGAATACAAATAGCATTGAGCTTCAATATTTAAATTTAGTGATTACCCATGTAGATTTAATTTATTTGTCATTCATTTACAGTCTTTTAACTATGTGGCTTGGTGACGAAGAAACATGAAATTTGTAGATGGAGAAGAAACATATTGAATATATTTACATCTAACTTACCATAATTCCATGTGAAAATGGTAAATATCAATAAATTCTAGCTTGATTATTTATTTTAATTGTTACCTATTTTATATAAAAAAACATGTCATGGATTATAGTCTTTTAGCTTTGTTTTTTTGTGGGTAAAAACCTAAAATTTTATGGTGGAGTAGCAAAAGAAAATATGATTAATAATTTACATATACTATAGTCTTTTATGTTTTTAGCTTAGTGATAAAAAAATCTAAAACTTTGAGATGGTGAAGAAAAATATTGAACAGTTTTAGATATAATATACCATAAGTCAATGTGAATACGATGAATATAAATAATATTGAGCTTGATTATTTAATTTTAATTGTTATGCATATGTATAAATCATGTGTCATTCATTTGTAGTCTCTTAACTTAGTTTCTTAGTGGTGAAGAAACCAAAATTTTGGTCATGAAGAAGAAGAAAAGTATAGAAATTGTTTACATCTATTATACCATAATACAATGTGAATATAGTGAATACAAATAGCATTGAGCTTCAATATTTAATTTTAGTGATTACCCATGTAGATTTAATTTATTTGTCATTCATTTACAGTCTTTTAACTATGTGGCTTGGTGACGAAGAAACATGAAATTTGTAGATGGAGAAGAAACATATTGAATATATTTACATCTAACTTACCATAATTCCATGAGAAAATGGTAAATATCAATAAATTCTAGCTTGATTATTTATTTTAATTGTTACTTATTTTATATAAAAAAACATGTCATGGATTATATTCTTTTAGCTTTGTTTTTTTGTGGGTAAAAACCTAAAATTTTATGGTGGAGTAGCAAAAGAAAATATGATTAATAATTTACATATACTATAGTCTTTTATGTTTTTAGCTTAGTGATAAAAAAATCTAAAACTTCGAGATGGTGAAGAAAAATATTGAACAGTTTTAGATATAATATACCATAAGTCAATGTGAATACGATGAACATAAATAATATTGAGCTTGATTATTTAATTTTAATTGTTATGCATATGTATAAATTATGTGTCATTCATTTGTAGTCTCTTAACTTAGTTTCTTAGTGGTGAAGAAACCAAAATTTTGGTGATGGAGAAGAACAAAAGTATAGAAATTGTTTACATCTATTTTACCATAATACAATGTGAATATAGTGAATACAAATAGCATTGAGCTTCAATATTTAATTTTAGTGATTACCCATGTAGATTTAATTTATTTGTCATTCATTTACAGTCTTTTAACTATGTGGCTTGGTGACGAAGAAACATGAAATTTGTAGATGGAGAAGAAACATATTGAATATATTTACATCTAACTTACCATAATTCCATGTGAAAATGGTAAATATCAATAAATTCTAGCTTGATTATTTATTTTAATTGTTACCTATTTTATATAAAAAAACATGTCATGGATTATAGTCTTTTAGCTTTGTTTTTTCGTGGGTAAAAACCTAAAATTTTATGGTGGAGTAGCAAAACAAAATATGATTAATAATTTACATATACTATAGTCTTTTATGTTTTTAGCTTAGTGATAAAAAAATCTAAAACTTTGAGATGGTGAAGAAAAATATTGAACAGTTTTATATATAATATACCATAAGTCAATGTGAATACGATGAATATAAATAACATTGAGCTTGATTTTTTAATTTTAATTGTTATGCATATGTATAAATCATGTGTCATTCATTTGTAGTCTCTTAACTTAGTTTCTTAGTGGTGAAGAAACCAAAATTTTGGTCATGAAGAAGAAGAAAAGTATAGAAATTGTTTACATATATTATACCATAATACAATGTGAATATAGTGAATACAAATAGCATTGAGCTTTAATATTTAATTTTAGTGATTACCCATGTAGAATTAACATATTTGTCATTCATTTACAGTCTTTTAACGATGTGGTTTAGTGACGAAGCAACATGAAATTTGTTGATGGAGAAGAAACATATTGAATATATTTACATCTAAATTACCATAATTCCATGTGAAAATGGTAAATATCAATAAATTCTAGCTTGATTATTTATTTTAATTGTTACCTATTTTATATAAAAAAACATGTCATGGATTATAGTCTTTTAGCTTTGTTTTTTCGTGGGTAAAAACCTAAAATTTTATGGTGGAGTAGCAAAAGAAAATATGATTAATAATTTACATATACTATAGTCTTTTATGTTTTTAGCTTAGTGATAAAAAAATCTAAAACTTTGAGATGGTGAAGAAAAATATTGAACAGTTTTAGATTTAATATACCAT
The DNA here is from genome assembly GCA_963859935.3 of Lathyrus sativus. Lineage (NCBI taxonomy): Eukaryota > Viridiplantae > Streptophyta > Magnoliopsida > Fabales > Fabaceae > Lathyrus > Lathyrus sativus. Next base: position 2,627,056 of record CAWUDS030000443.1, on the reverse strand, counting down.
AAATCAATGTGAATACGATGAATATAAATAACATTGAGCTTGATTATTTAATTTTAATTGTAATGCATATGTATAAATCATGTGTCATTCATTTGTAGTCTCCTAACATAGTTTCTTAGTGGTGAAGAAACCAAAATTTTGGTCATGAAGAAGAAGAAAAGTATAGAATTTATTTACATCTATTATACCATAATACAATGTGAATATAGTGAATACAAATAGCATTGAGCTTCAATATTTAAATTTAGTGATTACCCATGTAGATTTAATTTATTTGTCATTCATTTACAGTCTTTTAACTATGTGGCTTGGTGACGAAGAAACATGAAATTTGTAGATGGAGAAGAAACATATTGAATATATTTACATCTAACTTACCATAATTCCATGTGAAAATGGTAAATATCAATAAATTCTAGCTTGATTATTTATTTTAATTGTTACCTATTTTATATAAAAAAACATGTCATGGATTATAGTCTTTTAGCTTTGTTTTTTCGTGGGTAAAAACCTAAAATTTTATGGTGGAGTAGCAAAAGAAAATATGATTAATAATTTACATATACTATAGTCTTTTATGTTTTTAGCTTAGTGATAAAAAAATCTAAAACTTTGAGATGGTGAAGAAAAATATTGAACAGTTTTAGATTTAATATACCATAAGTCAATGTCAATACGATGAATATAAATAACATTGAGCTTGATTTTTTAATTTTAATTGTTATGCATATGTATAAATCATGTGTCATTCATTTGTAGTCTCTTAACTTAGTTTCTTAGTGGTGAAGAAACCAAAATTTTGGTGATGGAGAAGAACAAAAGTATAGAAATTGTTTACATCTATTTTACCATAATACAATGTGAATATAGTGAATACAAATAGCATTGAGCTTCAATATTTAATTTTAGTGATTACCCATGTAGATTTAATTTATTTGTCATTCATTTACAGTCTTTTAACTATGTGGCTTGGTGAGAAGAAACATGAAATTTGTAGATGGAGAAGAAACATATTGAATATATTTACATCTAACTTACCATAATTCCATGTGAAAATGGTAAATATCAATAAATTCTAGCTTGATTATTTATTTTAATTGTTACCTATTTTATATAAAAAAACATGTCATGGATTATAGTCTTTTAGCTTTGTTTTTTCGTGGGTAAAAACCTAAAATTTTATGGTGGAGTAGCAAAACAAAATATGATTAATAATTTACATATACTATAGTCTTTTATGTTTTTAGCTTAGTGATAAAAAAATCTAAAACTTTGAGATGGTGAAGAAAAATATTGAACAGTTTTATATATAATATACCATAAGTCAATGTGAATACGATGAATATAAATAACATTGAGCTTGATTTTTTAATTTTAATTGTTATGCATATGTATAAATCATGTGTCATTCATTTGTAGTCTCTTAACTTAGTTTCTTAGTGGTGAAGAAACCAAAATTTTGGTCATGAAGAAGAAGAAAAGTATAGAAATTGTTTACATATATTATACCATAATACAATGTGAATATAGTGAATACAAATAGCATTGAGCTTTAATATTTAATTTTAGTGATTACCCATGTAGAATTAACATATTTGTCATTCATTTACAGTCTTTTAACGATGTGGTTTAGTGACGAAGCAACATGAAATTTGTTGATGGAGAAGAAACATATTGAATATATTTACATCTAAATTACCATAATTCCATGTGAAAATGGTAAATATCAATAAATTCTAGCTTGATTATTTATTTTAATTGTTACCTATTTTATATAAAAAAACATGTCATGGATTATAGTCTTTTAGCTTTGTTTTTTCGTGGGTAAAAACCTAAAATTTTATGGTGGAGTAGCAAAAGAAAATATGATTAATAATTTACATATACTATAGTCTTTTATGTTTTTAGCTTAGTGATAAAAAAATCTAAAACTTTGAGATGGTGAAGAAAAATATTGAACAGTTTTAGATTTAATATACCATAAGTCAATGTGAATACGATGAATATAAATAACATTGAGCTTGATTATTTAATTTTAATTGTAATGCATATGTATAAATCATGTGTCATTCATTTGTAGTCTCCTAACATAGTTTCTTAGTGGTGAAGAAACCAAAATTTTGGTCATGAAGAAGAAGAAAAGTATAGAATTTATTTACATCTATTATACCATAATACAATGTGAATATAGTGAATACAAATAGCATTGAGCTTCAATATTTAAATTTAGTGATTACCCATGTAGATTTAATTTATTTGTCATTCATTTACAGTCTTTTAACTATGTGGCTTGGTGACGAAGAAACATGAAATTTGTAGATGGAGAAGAAACATATTGAATATATTTACATCTAACTTACCATAATTCCATGTGAAAATGGTAAATATCAATAAATTCTAGCTTGATTATTTATTTTAATTGTTACCTATTTTATATAAAAAAACATGTCATGGATTATAGTCTTTTAGCTTTGTTTTTTCGTGGGTAAAAACCTAAAATTTTATGGTGGAGTAGCAAAAGAAAATATGATTAATAATTTACATATACTATAGTCTTTTATGTTTTTAGCTTAGTGATAAAAAAATCTAAAACTTTGAGATGGTGAAGAAAAATATTGAACAGTTTTAGATTTAATATACCATAAGTCAATGTCAATACGATGAATATAAATAACATTGAGCTTGATTTTTTAATTTTAATTGTTATGCATATGTATAAATCATGTGTCATTCATTTGTAGTCTCTTAACTTAGTTTCTTAGTGGTGAAGAAACCAAAATTTTGGTCATGAAGAAGAAGAAAAGTATAGAAATTGTTTACATCTATTATACCATAATACAATGTGAATATAGTGAATACAAATAGCATTGAGCTTCAATATTTAATTTTAGTGATTACCCATGTAGATTTAATTTATTTGTCATTCATTTACAGTCTTTTAACTATGTGGTTTGGTGACGAAGAAACATGAAATTTGTAGATGGAGAAGAAACATATTGAATATATTTACATCTAACTTACCATAATTCCATGTGAAAATGGTAAATATCAATAAATTCTAGCTTGATTATTTATTTTAATTGTTACCTATTTTATATAAAAAAATATGTCATGGATTATAGTCTTTTAGCTTTGTTTTTTGTGGGTAAAAACCTAAAATTTTATGGTAGAGTAGCAAAACAAAATATGATTAATAATTTACATATACTATAGTCTTTTATGTTTTTAGCTTAGTGATAAAAAAATCTAAAACTTTGAGATGGTGAAGAAAAATATTGAACAGTTTTAGATATAATATACCATAAGTCAATGTGAATACGATGAATATAAATAATATTGAGCTTGATTATTTAATTTTAATTGTTATGCATATGTATAAATCATGTGTCATTCATTTGTAGTCTCTTAACTTAGTTTCTTAGTGGTGAAGAAACTAAAATTTTGGTGATGGAGAAGAAGAAAAGTATAGAAATTGTTTACATCTATTATACCATAATACAATGTGAATATAGTGAATACAAATAGCATTGAGCTTCAATATTTAATTTTAGTGATTACCCATGTAGATTTAATTTATTTGTCATTCATTTACAGTCTTTTAACTATGTGGCTTAGTGACGAAGAGACATGAAATTTGTTGATGGAGAAGAAACATATTGAATATATTTACATCTAACTTACCATAATTCCATGTGAAAATGGTAAATATCAATAAATTGTAGCTTGATTATTTATTTTAATTGTTACCTATTTTATATAAAAAACATGTCATGGATTATAGTCTTTTAGCTTTGTTTTTTCGTGGGTAAAAACCTAAAATTTTATGGTGGAGTAGCAAAAGAAAATATGATTAACTTTTTACTTATACTATAGTCTTTTATGTTATTAGCTTAGTCATAAAAAAATCTAAAACTTTGAGATGGTGAAGAAAAATATTGAACAGTTTTAGATTTAATATACCATAAGTCAATGTGAATACGATGAATATAAATAACATTGAGCTTGATTATTTAATTTTAATTGTTATGCATATGTATAAATCATGTGTCATTCATTTTTAGTCTCTTAACTTAGTTTCTTAGTGGTGAAGAAACCAAAATTTTGGTCATGAAGAAGAAGAAAAGTATAGAAATTGTTTACAT
>CAWUDS030000443.1:2573367-2622414 GCA_963859935.3 Lathyrus sativus | reverse complement strand
GAGATAAGCCGGACCTGGGCTTGAGTGCACCTAGAATTAGAGTAGAAATTAGTGGGCGCCCGCTTGCTTTGCTTGCTTAGGTGTCCTATGAAATCTACACTCAGACGAGGTTCCTCTGGTTGGCCTCCTGCCCCTTCCTTTGGTTGGCGTGGGTTGCTGGTTAGTTGGATTGTCGACTCTGGGGACCGATCATTTGGAAGTTGGCTAAGTGAGGCCTCTTCAGGAATTGATGATGCCACTCCTTCTGGGAATCGTATCATCAACCCTGAAAGTCTGTGACGCCGACGACCGCATAGGATGCCGTACCTTGTGCCAGTTATAGGGCCACCCACCTGTGAGGGGATTCAGGGTTATGCAGGTAACTAGACCTTCAGACCACCGGTTTGTTGATCATGATATGGGATATTTATGGAGGGTTCTGAGGTCTGTCAGAGACCAGTTGGTGTGTTCCGAGGTCTGTCAGAGACTATTTGGAGATGTGTTCTGAGGTCTATCAGAGACCAGTGGGGGATATGATCTGAGGTCTGCCAGAGACCATTCAGGTTATGATTATGGGGTCTATCAGAGACCAATATTGGAGCTTTGTTTGAGGTATATCGGAGATCAGGGCTTGAGGACTTCTGGATGGTCTATCTGAGACCTTTCTTGATTGGGTTCAGGCTATTCAGCTACAGCTTTGGTCCCTGTTGCATGTTACTTGCATTGCATCACTGCATATCCATTACCATTTGCATTTCACTAACGTGTGTCTGTGCTGCAGGCGCATTTGCATTTCCCTAGTTCTAGTGCCCAGACTTCTGAGTGTTTGATCATGACTAGCTTAAGGAGAACGGTTGCTTACAAATTGCCTACTCCTGATATTGTTCCTTTACTGGGGTTGATCTCTCTTGCCGATGAGGGTGTTCGTAGGAGCTTCCGAATGAGCTATGGTAGACTACTGAGATTGGTGTGTAAACCTACAGAGGTAGAGTTGGATGGGTTGTATGCTCTGATGCAATTCTACGACCCTGCTTTGAGGTGCTTCACGTTCTCTGACTTTATTATGGGACCTACCCTGGAGGAATACGCTGAGTATGTTGAGCTGCCCGTGCAGAACCAGGTTCCATTCATTCATTATGACGCCAAGCCCAAGCCGGAGGATTTGGCAAAAGCCTTGCATATTGATGCTTCTGAACTTGTGACTACTGTTTCCCGTGGAGTTCCAGGCTTCTCACTCCAATTCTTAGTTGGTAAAGCCCAAGAGTATGCCAAGAGCGGGTGCTGGGTTGCTTTCAATGTTGTGTTGGCCTTGTGCATTTATGGCATAGTACTGTTCCCCAATATACCGGATTTTGTGGACTTCGACGCCTTCTACTTGTTTGCCGCTGGTAATCCTGTACCGACCATGCTCGGAGATTTCTACCACTCACTGCATTACAAGAATGAGAAGGGAAGAGGAAAGAATGTTCATTTCTGTGTACCATTGCTGGATATGTGGTTTAAAAGCCACCATCCCCTGAAGGGATCTTTTGTGAAGAGTGCAACCACAGCTAGCTGGTCAGAGCGCCTGATGAGGCTATCTTCTGAAGACGTTGAGTGGTTTAATCGAGACCTGCTAGGATCTGAGCTTATATTCAGTTGTTCTGGGTACCCTAATGTTCCGTTGATAGGGAGGAAAGGGTGTATCAACTACAACCCTTCTCTGTTCGTCCGTCAGTTCGGATATGCGTTGAAGAACCCACCAAAGGAGGAAGAAGTACAGGAATCTCTGTACTTCACCGGAGACGTGAAGGGGGAGTTACTAGCCAAGCTGCAGCATGCCTGGACGCGTATTAACCACAGAGGGAAGCCGTTGTTAGGAAAGAACGACTGTCAAGCCTATGCACCTTACAGAGAGTGGATCCAGGAGAGAGCCAGTCAGTTGAGGATGCCATTTCCAGATGCACCAGTTCTTGTTCCCATTCCGGTAGCAGAGCCAACTACTGTTTCCATGGAAGCCTACAAGCAAGTTGTGAAAGAAAAAGAAGCCTTGATGAAGATCAATGAAGGGTTAGAGCAAGAGTTAGCCCAGGTACGCAGTGAGAAAAACAAGGCCGTGTATGCTTTCCAATAGCAGATTGAGCTAATGAACAGATTAGGGGATGAGTTGACTGAGGAGAGGAAGAAGCGCGAACGTCTGGGGCAAGAGTTCAGAAGCTCCCATGACATGCTTGAATCCAAGAAGAAAGCGCTTGACATCGCTCACCGAGAGATCTCTTCTTGCAATAAGACTTGGAATGCTACGCTCACCAACAACAAGAACAGGGAAGATAAGCTGAAGCAGCAAATCTCCGACCTCGAAGAGAAGTTGAAGTCTAGCATCAAAAAGTGTGAGGAAGAGGTGATGACCCGGTATAGTGTCCAGCATGCACTAAACAAGGCAATCAAATGCAGGGATGAAGCGGTGTCTCAAAAGCGAAAATTAGAAGATTGCTTCGGAGAAGCGACATGGGAGGAAACTGCTGAAGACGTGCGCCGTGTTCTTAAGAAGAGAAACCAACTTGTTGAAGGGCTGCTTGATCGACCAAGTCATCCAGAGACCAAGAAGTTGATAGAAGAGTATCAGACTTTTGGGAAGATTTGATCATTTCATGTAGTAACTTGTATGCTTTATTTGCATAGTGCTGACCATCACCAGGATTGTTGGTTGAGGTCATGCCTTCTTGTTGTACTCTCAGCGACATTGTATTCTGGTTTCCTTAGCAATATATGAGGCTTTCTATGATTCAGCTCCGATATTCCTATTGTCAGCACTGTCACTGCACTGGCACCTTCACACTAGAATTGGGGGAATGAACTTCCCTAATGCACAAACACATTGCATTGCATTCATATTCATATTGCATTACAGGTAATCTTTGAATAAGTGTCTTATTTCCTGCTCTGCACCAGGTACTTTCCAGGATTGCAGATCAACACCCGCACCGCTATTCTACTCGCACCAACTGTCGAAGAATCATGGATCAAATGCAGAACGAGATGCAAGATGTGCGCAAGAAGCTCGCTCTCTTTATGCAGACCATGGAGGCTATTGCAAAGGGTCAGGAGAATTTGCAGGCTATGGTCCAGCCTCTGTTGGCCCGAAATGCTGGTCACGGTAACGAGGATCATCAGTCTGTACGGGTCGATACTGTTCATGGAGATGGCACTCCCACGCCAGTGGCTCCACCTGTAGTCAATATACCTGCTGCTAATGTCAACAACGCTACCGCTGCTGCGAATGGTAACGTCGGAGTTGGGAATGAGACTGCTGTCCATAACGTTGGGCTGGGTGATGTCAATTTGGGAGATAATATGGGAGGCAATGGCTTCGTCAATGCTGGATTCGGATTCAATGATCAGGGATTCGATAATGCGGGAAAATATGGCTTTAATGCTCAGGGCTTTGGGCAAGACGGTTATGGCGCGACCAACCAGGGTTACGGAGGTTTTGGAAATGGAAATGGTGCTGGATTTATGGCTTTTGGTCCTGCTGGAGGTGTTCAAGGGTACGGCAACAGAGGCCGAGGTCCGGGGATGAATCAGATCAGAGCTGGACGTAATAATGGATATGATGGGTATGGGGCTGGAAATGGTATGTGGCAAGAAGATCAGCAGGAGGACGCTTTCTCCGGAGGAGGTTTCGAAGGGCCGATGGATGACTCCCAGAAGATTAGAATGCTGGAAGAGCAGATGAGGGGAGTCCTGAACCAAAGTGCTGTGGGTTTGGACATGGCAACAATGGGTTTGGTACCTGGCTTGAGGGTGCCAATCAAATTCAAAGCTCCTGCGTTTGATAAGTACAAGGGGGACACATGTTCGAAAGTGCATGTACGAGCTTATTACAGAAAGATGTCCGCATACTCAACTGATGAAAGAATGCTAATGCATTTCTTTCAAGATAGTCTGTCGGGTCCTTCCCTAGAGTGGTATATGGGGTTGGAGCCAACTAATATCAAGACATGGAAGCAATTAGCAGAGGCGTTTGTAGCTCACTACAAGTATAACAGCGATTTGGCGCCCAATCGGGTCCAATTGGCCGGGCTGTCTCAGAAGAAGGGGGAGAGCTTTAAAGAGTACGCGCAAAGGTGGCGCGATATGGCTGCCAGGGTCCGTCCTCCCGTAGAAGACAAGGAAATGAATGACATGTTCGTCGGCACATTCACAGGCTTGTTTCATGATATGCTGTTTCATACATCCCTGGCCAGTTTTTCAGACCTAATTTTGATGGGAGAAAAGATTGAGCGTAACATTAAGCAAGGAAAGTTCCAGGTTGAGGAATCGACTGCATCTGGCAGTAATAGGAAAGCTTTTGGTGGGCGCCGTCAGGGCGAGGCTAGCGCAGTATTTGGAGGCCGAGGCCGAGGCCGAGGCAGGGGACGAAACCAATATCGTCAGCCGCAGTAGGTGGCGAGTGTTACTATCCCGTATCAGCAACAATCACTTCAGCAACAACAACCGTCGCAGCAGCAGCCAATGCAGCAGCAGCAGCCTCAGCAGGGGGCACAGCAGGCTCAGCGAAGATTCCAGGGTGGCAAACCAAGAAGAGTGTTTGAGAAGCCTCCTTCAACATATGCTGAGTTATTGCAGACATTGTTGAGATTGAACTTGGTAGAGAAGAGAACTCTGGCACCGATAACGGGAGCTCCCCCGTTCGGTTACGATGCAAGCAGGCACTGTGAGTTTCATTCTGGGGCTCCGGGCCACGATATAGAAGGTTGCCATGCTTTTAAGCATGTTGTGCAGGATCTTTTGGACAATAAGACTATCAATTTCGGAACGGCAGGTCCGAATATAATGCAGAAGCCCATGCCTAATCATGGGGCAAACGCCATTCTGACTGAAGAAGGGTTGAATCTGATTATGAATGTTGAAGATTTAAAGACGCCGCTGAGCGAGATAAAAAGCCGACTATTGCAAGGGGGTGTTTATCCAGGATGTGACGAATATTGCTTAGAGTGTTGGACCCTAGCTGGGGGGTGTGATGATTTGAAGAAGGGCATTCAGGCTTTAATTGATGAAGGTTTATTGCAGTTTGACCAAGCAGAGCCCGCAGGGGCAGTAGCATATGATCAGACTGACGTGGCCACTGTAACGATTCCTCGAAAGACAATCACTATTGCCGCACCAGCTCAGCGACCACCGATTACCATAACTAAGGCCGGGCCGATCCCGTACGAGAACACGAAAGCAGTCCCATGGTCATATGGGTTGGAGGTATATTGTGACGGAATAAAGATTGATGTCAACAAGCAGCCAGCTGAGACTGTGGATAATGTTGTTGGTTCGGGAGGTATGACAAGGAGTGGTAGGATCTTTATATCCCCTGAAGTGGAGGCCGAAAGACTAGCTAAAGGAAAAGGGAAAGCAGTTGAGAATGTCCCAGCGCAAGCAAGTGACAAAGAATCGGCATCAAAAGACGTAGAAGAATTCATGCGCTTGATCCGAAAAAGTGATTATAAGATTGTGGAGCATCTGCAGCAAACGCCGTCCAAGATATCTATCCTGTCATTGCTGTTGTGTTCGGAAGCTCACAGAAATGCTTTGCTGAAAGTCCTCGATACTTCTTTTGTACCCCAAGACGTCTCTGTGAATCAGCTGGAAGGAGTGTTGGCACATGTGAATGCAGGCAACAACCTGGGCTTTACTGACTTTGACTTGACCCCTAAAGGGAGAGATCATAATATGGCACTGCACGTATCTGTCGAGTGTAGAGGATCAGTAATGTCGCACGTATTGGTTGACACCGGATCGTCTTTGAATGTGCTGCCCAAGAAGGCGATGATGAAGCTGGATGTTAGAGGAATCTTGTGTACGCCCAGTGATTTGGTAGTCAGAGCGTTTGACGGCACGCGGAGAACAGTCTTTGGATCGATCACATTGCCACTACAGGTGGGGCCGGAGGTGTTTGCAACTGAGTTTTATATCATGGATATACAGCCTGCATACAGTTGCTTGCTTGGAAGACCTTGGATTCATGGGGCGGGGGCAGTCACGTCTACCCTACATCAGAAGTTGAAATATATGGTCGGAGACAGCGTAGTCACCGTATGCGGAGAAGAGGACATCCTGGTCAGCCATCTGTCGTCATTTAAATATGTGGAGGTCGACAGAGAAATCCACGAAACGCCCTGCCAGGCATTTGAAGGTTTGCGCATCAAGGACAAAGGTCCCGGGTCGAGCAAAGTGCCAGAGATAGCCGTCTCATCGTATAAAGAAGCTCAAGCTCTAGTAGAAGCAGGAGAAGCAAAGGGCTGGGGCAAAGTGCTGGATATTCCTGTAAAGATGGACCGGTTCGGGCTGGGATACCAACCGTCGTCATCAACTCCTTCCGTGGGGGCACCCCGTTTCAGAGGGCCAATCACCATCTCTGCCAGTGGAGTGTGCCATGAAACTGTCAATGCTGCTTCGGAGTCTGATGAAGGAGACAGCGACTGTGATATGGATGCCTGGATTCAGCCAAGCACGCCAGGACAAGGACTGTGCAACTGGTCTATTCAGGAGCTTGTTCCTGTGACTTTTAAACAGTAATGCTTTGCTTTATTAATTGTTGAATAATCTGATGTCTTGCCCGGGGCATCAGGATTTGCTTAGGGCTGTGTTGTTATGAACATTGCGTGTCAATCATTAAATAAATGGCGTTTTTTTTCATGGGCAAATACTGTAATCCCTGTCTTTCTTGTTTTATATTTTTCAATAAAATGGCAACGTGGTTGTTTGCTTTATACGCATTTTGAAGCACTTAACCATTCCTTTTGCAGGATAACATGTTCAGATGACATCCTTGAACCACCTATGACTCGTCCCGACTTTGAGCACCCGGTATTTCAGGCCGAAGAAGAGGTTGTCGAAGATAGTGATGTTCCTGAAGAACTGTCTTGGTTGGTGAAGCAAGAGGAAAGAGCCATTCTGCCTCACGATGAGGTCATCGAAATTATCAACTTGGGGTCGGAAGGGGTTGAGAAGAATATTCGTATCGGAGCCGCACTGCAGAGTGATATCAAGCGAAGACTGGTTGAAATGCTCCGAGAGTATAGTGATGTATTCGCTTGGTCGTATGAAGATATGCCAGGGCTCGATACAGATATGGTTGTGCACCGCCTGCCACTGAAAGAAGATTGCCCGCCAGTCAAGCAAAAGCTTCGCAGAACTCGACCAGATATGGCAGTGAAGATCAAAGAGGAAGTTCAAAAACAGTGGGACGCTGGTTTCCTGGCTGTGACAAAGTATCCCTCATGGGTTGCTAACATCGTACCAGTGCCAAAGAAAGATGGCAAGGTTCGAATGTGCGTGGACTATAGAGATTTGAATAAAGCAAGCCCAAAAGACGATTTTCCACTTCCTCACATTGACGTGTTAGTTGATAATACCGCTCAATACTCCGTATTCTCCTTCATGGATGGCTTTTCAGGCTATAATCAGATTAAAATGGCGCCAGAGGACATGGAGAAGACCACTTTCATAACGCCTTGGGGAACATTTTGCTATAAAGTGATGCCCTTTGGTTTGAAAAATGCTGGGGCAACATATCAGCGTGCGATGACGACTCTTTTCCATGACATGATGCATAAAGAGATCGAAGTTTATGTTGACGATATGATTGCCAAATCCCAGACGGAGGAAGAACATCTGGTGAATCTGCTGAAGTTGTTTAAAAGGCTTAGGAAGTTCAGGCTGAGGCTGAACCCTAATAAATGCACCTTCGGGGTGAGATCGGGTAAGCTCCTGGGGTTTATCGTAAGCGAAAGAGGAATAGAGGTCGATCCTGCTAAAATAAAAGCGATTCAAGAAATGCCGACACCTAAGACAGAGAAAGAGGTGCGCGGGTTTTTAGGGAGACTGAACTACATTGCACGGTTCATATCTCACCTAACGGCCACGTGTGAACCATTATTCAAGCTGTTAAAGAAAGATCAAGCTGTAACGTGGAACGAAAATTGTCAAAAGGCATTCGATAAAATAAAACAGTATTTGCAGGAGCCTCCTATTTTGATACCCCCAGTGGCCGGGAGACCCTTGATCATGTATTTGACGGTTCTTGAGGGAAGCATGGGTTGTGTTCTCGGTCAACACGACGAGACAGGGAGAAAAGAGCATGCAATCTATTACCTGAGTAAGAAATTTACAGATTGTGAATCTCGATATTCAATGCTGGAGAAAACTTGTTGCGCGCTAGCCTGGGCCGCCAAGCGTTTGAGGTAGTACATGCTGAATCATACAACCATGCTCATCTCGAAGATGGATCCTATCAAATATGTATTTGAAAAGCAGGCGTTGTCAGGTAGAATTGCCCGTTGGCAGATGGTCTTGACTGAATATGACATTCAATACGTCTCGCAGAAGGCTATAAAGGGGAGTGTGCTGTCTGAGTATCTGGCGGAGCAGCCTATTGAAGAGTACCAATCGATGAGGTTTGATTTTCCTGACGAGGATATCATGTACCTAAAGATGAAATATTGTGAAGAGCCGTTGCCAGACGAAGGACCAGAGTTGGGTTCCAAATGGAAGATGATATTTGACGAAGCCGTGAATGCTTACGGTAGCGGAATAGGGGCAATCATCACCACGCCGCACGGGTCGCACATCCCGTTTACTGCCCGACTGACCTTTGTTGTTACCAATAATGAGGCCGAATACGAAGCTTGTATAATGGGGCTTGAAGAAGCCATTGATTTGCGAATCAAACATCTGGACGTATACGGAGACTCAACTCTGGTGGTGAATCAGATCAAAGGGGAATGGGAGACACGGCAGCCTAATTTGATACATTACATGAATTATGCAAGGAGATTGTTGCCTTTCTTCGACAAGGTTGAATTGCATCATGTACCGCGGGCAGAGAATCAAATGGCTGACGCCATGGCCACTTTGTCTTCCATGTACAAAGTCAACTTCTGGAATGAGGCTCCCCGAATCGTTGTCTCTCGGCTTGACAGACCAGCTTATGTATTTGCTATTGATGAAGCATCTGATGACAAACCATGGTATTTCGATATCCTTAATTTCCTGAAGAATAAAGAGTATCCGGCTGGGGCATCCAGTCAAGATCAGAAGACTCTCAGGAGATTAGCGGGTAATTTCTACTTGAATCCGGATGGCGTCTTATACAGAAGGAACCACGATTTGGTGCTGTTGCGTTGTGTAGATGAAAGAGAGGCAAAGCTGCTCATGGAGGAAATACACGAAGGTACCTTTGGTACGCATGCTGGTGGACATGCCATGACGAGAAAGCTGCTGCGGGCAGGTTATTTTTGGCTGACTATGGAAACTGATTGTTTCAAGTTCGCAAGGAAGTGTCACAAATGCCAAATCTATGCTGATAAGATCCATGTGCCTCCAAGTCCTCTGAATGTAATGTCATCGCCATGGCCATTCTCGATGTGGGGAATCTATATGATTGGAAAGATCGAGCCGACAGCTTCTAACGGGCATCGGTTCATCTTAGTAGCAATCGATTATTTCACCAAGTGGGTGGAAGCGGCGTCTTATGCAAATGTAACGAAGCAAGTGGTGGCCAGATTCATCAAGAGAGATATCATTTGCCGATATGGGATTCCTGAGCGGATAATCACGGATAATGGTTCAAACCTGAACAACAAAATGATGAAGGAGCTCTGTCAGAATTTCAAGATCGAACATCACAACTCCTCCCCTTACCGACCCAAGATGAATGGCGCTGTCGAGGCGGCCAATAAGAATATCAAGAAGATCGTTCAGAAAATGGTGGTAACCTATAAGGATTGGCATGAGATGCTACCTTTCGCTTTGCACGGTTATCGTACGACGGTACGCACATCAACCGGGGCAACTCCGTTCTCGTTGGTATATGGAATGGAAGCGGTGTTACCATTAGAAGTCGAGATCCCTTCTCTGAGGATATTGCGAGACGTTCAGCTGGACGAGGCAGAATGGGTGAAAGACAGGTTGAATCAACTGAGTTTGATGGATGAGAAGAGGCTAGCTTCTCTAGCATACGGTCGTTTGTACCAGAGCCGAATGAAGAAAGCGTATGATAAGAAGATACATCCGCGAAGCTTTCAGATGGGCGACCTTGTGCTGAAAAGGATTCTCCCGCCGCAAGCAGATCACAGGGGCAAGTGGACCCCCAACTACGAAGGGCCATACGTTGTCAGGAAAGTCTTTTCAGAAGGAGCGTTGTTGTTGTCCACCATGGACGGTGAAGACTTTACATCGCCTGTGAATTCGGACGCAGTTAAAAAATACTTTGCTTAAAATTGACCCGCTGGACAAAAAAAGAGAGTCCAGGCAAAAATGGGGCATCCTGGCGAACCAAAAACAGAATGAAGGGTTCGGGCAAAAATTAGGGATAAAATTGAAAAAATGTACACCCGCGAAGTTGAAAACCTACACTGGGCGGCTTCGGCAAAAAGGGGTATCCCGGTGAATTGAAAACCCGTAAAGGGCGGTTCACGCAAAAGTTAGGGATTCGAAAAGCAAATGACTGCGGTCCGAATTTGACATTGCACTGAGCATCAATGCGGGAGAATATACCTGAGGGGTCGACTATTGGATACAATCTCTTCGGAAGTATGGATACCGGGAAAGCATTAGAGTCGGACGAGTCATGGGAGGATCAGTTCGTGGTGTTCGTCTGCATCCCGTTGCCGACATGTGTACAAAATTTAGTTTGTCGATATATTTTGCTTCCTGTGCATACTTGTATATTTGCTTTGTGTAGCTTCCTCTTTTCAGGAGTTACATCCCGTGTACAAAAATTCCGCCCATTTAGGGGCCCAATCAATAAAATACGTTATTCAGTACTTGACACTGTTCTTTACGGTTTTGTGCATGATTAACGCCTAAGTTTGATGAAACTAACATGTGCATAACGTCACTGGCCCTTGCCAACAGTTGCTAAAGCTTTGAATTAACTGAAAATAACATCACTAACCTGAATCGACTTGGTTGCATAGATTTGTCTTGTCTTGTTTGTGTTGTTGCAGGTCTCATAGCCGTACAAGGAAGATGATCAAGAGACTGCAGTAATAAAAGACTCGATCTCCACGCAGGTCATGCATGTTCCTTACTGAAGAAGGATCGAATTCCCCAGCCAGCCGTAGCTTATCCAAGAGGGAATTCTCCGGCCAGGTCATTTATCCTCAGCAGAATTGGCGGTTCCAAGATTGTAGGCTGTATTCAGACAGTGTATCTCAAGCAGAGTGGTTTAGCCGCAAAGGATTAATAGTTGTGAGCTGTATTCAGACAAGTTCACCTTTCCTCGCAGGGTCATTTACTCTCCTCAGCGGATTCAATTGATTTTTTTCCCAAGAGAATCATCCTATCCCCAGCGGAATTCTCTTCTCAGCAAGTATTCCTCCCAGTGGAATTTGAAGATTAAGACTCTCCCCGGCAGGGTTGGCGTGGGTAATGGCATTTATTTTGTCAGAATACCTTGTGATATCCGTTCATTTTCCAGCAGAAGTTCAATCATACCAGGCATATCTGCTATTCTCCAGCAGAGTTACATCCCCCAGCATGGTGCTACTTCAACAAGGTGTTTGGTTTAAGTCCCCCATTTCCCAGCCGAGTCGACGCCCCTCTTCCAGCATTTATTTTGCTGGAATGATTCTGTAGCGCCTGGCTATCCCTAGCGGAGTTGGCATCATCTTCAGCATTTATTTTGTTGAAGCAGTTTCTGTACCCAGCAGTTCAAGTCTGCAGTTGCATTTGCATATAGGGTCGTACTTGCATCCACCATATAAAAGCGTAGCGTTTCCATGTCAAATGGAGCATTGCATCGCCGTCAAACATACGCATTTTTGAAACATAAACTAGGTTGGCTAACCGTTTGGTCCAAGTATTGTTTCTCTTGCAGGTAGAGAGAGCCCTTGCTCAGGAGAATCAATAAGCATTCAGGACCGCGACGTGAGATATCTCATGAAGGGTCAGCTTTGGCAATACTCCCCACAGAGTTGTCAAGATGAAGTTCTCTTTGTCTCCGAGCAGAGTTACTTATGAATTTCTTGTGTTTTCTCGACAGAGTCAGCAGGATAAGTTTCTCCTTATCCCCAAGCAAAGTTATTGGTCATCAAAGGATTCATGAATCAGAATTTCAGAGGCTACCGCCGGTTATCAGAACAGGCGTCCGGAAGTATGATTTTCAAATATCCCCAGTAGAGCCAGCCTCAAAGTTGCTGTAACGTCAGTGATAAGAAATTTGCGGACCAATGGAAGGATGAGTCCTAACGTGGACAATTTTGTTGACGGGTTTTCTGTGTGCTAGAGAAGATTGTTGGAATGTGGAGTCCTAACGTGGACATTTCCTCGAGTTGACGATGCGTGTTAGTCCTAACGTGGACAAGTGCGAGTTCTCGGTATTGAGTGAGTGTGGAGTCCTGACATGGACAAGATTGATCACCCTTCGTGTTGGTGTCCTGACGTGGACAATTTATTTCCTGCAGATAGCTTTATTCGTAATGGTGAAAGGAGTGTCCCGACATGGACGTTTATAGTTCTTTAAGATGACAAGGTGTGAGAGTCCTTACGTGGACAAGTTTATCCTTCGTTGTGTTGTGGGCAAAGTGTGAGTCCTGACGTGGACAAGTCTCACTTCCCCAGTGGGTCAAAGGTGCATGGGTCCTAACGTGGACAAGTTTCATTTCCTCAATGGAGTCCTGACGCTGACAAATCAAGACGAAATGGGAGTCCTGACGAGGAAAGAGAAGCTTCAGTTCCTTACGTGGAAAAGCAAGTGCAGTCCTGACGTGGACAGATTCAGAAAAAGGATTGTATTCCTTACGTGGAAAGTAATGGGTCCTTACGCGGACATATCAAAATATGTTTCCTTACGTGGAAAGATTTAGTCCTTACGTGGAAAGAAAAAGCTGATTCCTTACGTGGAGCAGATGTGGTTCCTAACGGGGAAAGATGAAGATTCCTTACGTGGAAAGTTCGGAGATGATGATTCCTTACGCGGAAAGATCAGAATCCTTACGTGGACATATCAAAAGGTATTCCTTACGTGGAAGGAAAATAGATTCCTAACATAAAAAGATGGAGATTCCTTACGTGGAAAGACGAGTTTATTCCTAACGTGGAAAGATGAGATTCCTTACATGGAAAAGAATGGGTTTCCTTACGTGGAAAGATTGAGTCCTCACGCGGACATATCAAGATTGATTCCTGACGTGGAAAGAAAGAGATTATTCCTGACGTGGAAGAGTTTAGTCCTGACGCGGACAGATCAAAGAAGTTATTCCTAACATGGAAGAAGAAGATAAATTCCTTACGTGGAAAGTTTAGTCCTGACGTGGACGGATTCAGAAGAAGAAGTATGCCTAACGTGGAAAGAAGGCGTGTTCCTTACGTGGAAGAGAAAGAGAAACTTCAGGTCCTTAAGTGGAAAGATGGGAGTCCTTACGTGGACCAAATCAGAAAAATGGTTCCTTACGGGGAAAGGAGATCGTGTTCCTTACGTGGAAAAGATTGAGTCCTTACGCGGACACATAGGAGGAGGATTCCTTACGTGGAAAGAGCGGAGTCCTTACGTGGACAGATTAAGATGGCATTCCTTACGTGGAAAAATATAGTCATGACGCGGACAAATCGGAAAGAGTTGGTTTCCTTACGTGGAGAGATTGGGGTCCTTACGTGGACGGATTCAAGAAAAGTTGATTCCTGACGCGGAAGAATGATGTATTCCTTACGTGGAAAGGTGAGTCCTAACGTGGACAGATTCTAGTTGAGATTTCTTTGTATTGATGACAGACAGAGTCCTAATGTGGACAAGCAAGCAATCTGTTATCCCCAGCGTGGTCACATGAGATCAGTGGGTTACTGTAACAGTCAGATTCAGCTGATGAATGTCGTTCCTCAGGCAAGAGCGCAGTTTATTTCTGCGGTTGGCAAATTTCCGGGTTTCTTAGTATTCAACCGTCTCGTACCTCGAATGTTTGAAGGCCGTTCGCTCTTCACCCAATCGGGTCCAAGTCGCTTGAATAGGGGCAGCTGTTGCACCCTAAAATTTGCTCAACCTTATTCACTTGGTTTATGTTTCAATATCATTAGCATTTGCATATAGAGTCATGCACATAGCCTAACCATCTGCATAGCATAAGCATAGCAAGTCATTCAACAGAGGATCAAGCATTATTCTCATCTCTAGAGGCCTATCCAGAGGTTATTATCCTAATTCAATCTCATTCAAGTCATCAAGAAAGAATTTGAAAGCAGGGAGTTCAGTGGATCAAGCACTGAGTATATCTCCTAACTGAGGGTGTCTGAGGATCAACAAGGGAATTATGAGTTATGAATTGAGAGCATGGGGAGTATCTAGACATCTTGTAGGACTTAGAAAGTCATTTGGAGAAGAAAACAAGTTGTTGATGGGATCACAAGAATTGCAGTTGAAGACAGTCAACTAGGGTTTCATCTGGGTCAACCCTAGGTCAATTGATTGATTTAAGGGCATTCAGGTCTATTGAAGGGATGTGGGGTTCATCATTTGACATGGAGAACAAGGATATGTTGTTATGCTAAGAAGAATTCAAGAGAAATCAAGGAGAAGAGGAGTCTCTAAATTAGGGTTTCTGTGTAAAATCCCCTAGTTTAGGTCAAATTTCCAAGCAAGATAAGTCAAAATGCAAGCTTCAAATGGACTCTTGGCCAACATGGAACTTGTAGAGGATCTCAAGACCTTTAATTTGAGTGGTGGAAGACATCAAGTAGATTTATAGAACTCAAGTTATGGTCCTTGCAAGTTACAGGTCATCTGAGGTATCTGAAATTTTGTCTGTGAAAGTGACTTGACTTCCAAGCAATTTTTACCCCTCAAGGAGATTTCAAATGGATTTCTGGTCAACATAAGAATTGTTCCTCATTGTCTTAGCTTTCTAGAATGGTATAGTATGCCTTCATATGATGTGTGGAACTCAACTTGTGGTCTTGGCAAGCAAAGGGTATTTTGGTCATTTGTGAATTACAGGTCATTTTAACCTATGTCCAAAACTCATACAAGGAGGCCTCAAATGGAAAAACTTACAACATCAAACTTGCTCCAAGTGACATTTTGAGTCTAGAAAAGTGACCATGAGAGATTGGAAAAGTTCATAGCACAAGGTTTCAAAATTGTTGAATTTAATGAAGAAAAATGGCTTAAAAAATGAGATTTTTCATATCTTGGCCAAATGATGCAAAATTATAGGTCATTTTGAATGGAAAGGGCATTTTAAAGACATTGGCTAAAGTGGAATTTTGAGTTTAGTTCATAATTTGATAGTTATCCATGGTTGCTTGAATTGAAAGTTACATAATCAACATCCAAGGGGATTTGCACAAGGGAAACTTCTCCAAGCTTCTAGGAAGTTATAATCCCATCTATATATTCATGCAAGTTGGTTCATGCAAGGGTTGGTGCTCCCATTTGTTCAAAACCTCAATTTTCATTCATTTTCCCATTCTTGCATAAGCTTCTCAAACTCGCTCAATTTCTCACCAATCTTCACTATTCTTGATTGAGTTTTCATCATCATCACACAAGGATCAGAATCCACACTTTCATTTGTCAAATTGAGGAAGGAATTGAACCATTCACCATTATCATTCAAGAAGCATAAACTTTGGAAGTGAGTAATTCAAGGCCTTAGAACCACACTTGTTGCATACAGAAGTAATCACCAAGCCTACTGATCACATTCCCTTCATCACAAGCAGTTGATTTGAAGATCTCAGCACCTGTATCAAGGAATTACACCAGGTTTGTTTTCTTTTCGTATAGCATGAATTAGTTAGGGTTAATAGGTTTTGATAGTGTAGAACGGTTAAGGTAGGGTAGAGGATTGTTTTGGATGAATTTGAGAAGATTTCATGAAGTTTGAGCATGAGGTGTTAATTCTGTTGAGGCTCTTAACTCTTGGATTAAGGCACGAGAATGTTAGTAGAGTAGCATGCTATGATCATGAGGAAGTGTAGATCAGTTTAGGATGAATTTTGTGGAGAATTGGAGAGGTTTCATATCAGGTATTAATGGTGATTTCCCTCTGTTCCACCTATCGAATTAGCTGATTGTTTGAGTTTCAAGGTGAACTATGGTTATAGACTTGTAGAGGGAAAGAAATGGAGGAATTTTGCTTTTCACATCGTGTGTTTTCATGGCGTGTGGAGGGAGAACAGAGGGAGAGAAGGTCATGCATGGTTAGGGTTTTCTGAAACCCTAGGAGAACTCAAGGTAGAAGACAATGGCTAGACCACACGATCCCAGCTTGACCTTTGACTAGAATTCCCATCCAACGGTCCACGTGCACTCTGAGAAACGGAGGGAATTTTTAAAAGATGAAACACACCGTTTCATTTAAGTAGGGGAATTGGGCTCTGATGACTATTGGCACCCCCACACACGCGAGGCCCAAATGTTTGAACTGGATTTCCTTACTTTTCTCACCCCTCCCCATTTATTCATTATATTTTCTTTTATTTTCTTTTCATTTTTCATTCATTTTTAAAAATTCATAATAAATGGAAAAAACATTATTTTTAATTCATTCTTTTTGCATATTTTTCTTTAGGATGTCTAGAAAATTATAAAAAATAAAAATTGCATTTTATTTTTTATTTGATATTTTTCCCATATTTTCTAAATAAATAACATTTTACATAATTTCATTTCATACATGATTTTGTTATTTTTTGTTCTATTAATTGCTTCAATATTTTTTGCCCATTCTTTTTAGGTTGTTTAGGATAGACATTAAACTTGTAGATACAATTTAGTTCCCATTTTTAGAAATAAATTTTTGGTGTTTAGTTTAGGTGAGAATAACATGAACAAACTAGGGTTTTTTAGGTGATGACTTAGGAGAATCAATTCATTTCCCTTAGGATTTAGGGTTTGAATAGTTTAGCTATGGGACTATAGGGGTTATGGGTAGTTATTAGATCCCCTTAGGAAAAGTCAGGATTCCCCTACTGCTATTAATGTACTGTATATCTGATTGACTGGTGTGGTATGCCCTATGAGGATTATTGCTGGCTTGTGTGGGTATTGGGATTGTCTGGGGACTTGGGAGAGCTGACGACTTGTGAAGATGAAACTATTGAAGATCCAGAGATTGAAGATCAACTTCCAGAGTTGAAGAGGAGATTCTTGCTAGCAGATGCTGAGGAGACTAGGGTTTAGGAGCTAGGCAGAGCTCTAGATTAGAAAGCTTGTTTCTCAAACATGGATTGCCTTGTCTGCATCCATTCTTCTCTGTGATTCAGAGTCTCTCTAAGACACTCACCCCCTTCCTTTGGAAGGCTTGGTGATAGTGTCTAAGAGATAGAACTCTTGAGAGAAAATGTCTTTTGTGTTAGAAGCAGTCTGTTCACCACCTTTGGTAGTCAACTGATTGCCTAACACCCAATCCACTCTGGTGACTGATCCCTCATCCTGGAGGTTTGAGCTTGAAGAAAAGCCATTGCAGATAGAAGACTGATGATCAAAGCCCTTGCCTGAAGGCCATGAAGATGGAGATTGATGCTTGTTGAAGCCCATAGCTGATTGGAGATTACTTGAAGCCAGATGTTGATTCAGAGCTGCTGATGCTGTTTTTTCATTGCTGTATTTCATTTCTGATGTATTGATTGGTTTTCTGGACTGTATTGTTTGCTGTTTACCCTGTTGGGTTGAAAGTGAATCCTGTTCACTTTTGCCTATTGTTTTCTAGGTTCAAGGTTGAGTGGGACTCCCTTGCCTCGCTTGTATTGTTGCATCCATGCATTTTACCGCTTTACTGTATATATATCTGCTATTGTTTCTGTTTCCGTCTGTTCCCTTAGGATCTCTGTTTCTCTCTGTGCAAGAGAGGAGCATGATAGACACTAGGTCTTAACCCATGCATGATAACATTAGGTTAGTTTGATTCCCTTCGCAACCGTAGGTTAGAGTTCTGTCTCTTCTTTCTCAAAATAAACAGAAAAGCACAATAAAGATTTCAAACACAATAAAAGACACCTCTTCCTTAAAAGAATGTGAACTCATCAAGACGTCATCTTTGTCCGCTTGGACTGTTAATCAGAAAAACCTTTTTCAGAAGGAATAAAATCAACCAAGGCAGACTTGTGTCGTACGTGGCCCGAACTACGTTTGCTCTGATCTTCCATGCCGTGTGGAAGTACGTAGGCATAGGATGCGATATCCTAGCGAGCAACCTTCCCCTCCTTTCCCGTAGGTAGGCGAACTACGTTGACTCTGATTTCTCGTTCCAGACGGGAATACGTAGGCATAAAGTGCGATACTTTGCCGAGTCATTTTATTTTCATTCTCTTTTAACCCCTGACCTTTAGAGTAGATAGAATAACAATCCATACCCGAAAACAAGCGTGGATCCCGTCGAGTACGACGGACGTGAGGGGTGCTAATACCTTCCCCTTGCGTAACCGACTCCCGAACCCAGGTTTTGGTTGCGACGACCATACCTTTCCCGTGTTGTGCGAGGTTTACTCTGAGCGTTTCCTTTCCCTCCCGTGGGATAAATAACGCGCGGTGGCGACTCTTCTGTTCAGCCGGCGCCGATTTTCACAGTAGCGACAGTTTGCACCGGCAATTCTCTCAAAGATCAAAGAGGAGGTCGAAAGGCTTTTCCAATATAAATTCATTCTACATCCAGGTATCGCTACTGCAAAAATCGGCGCCGACTATGACAGAAGAGTCGCCACCGTGCGTTATTTATCCCAACGGAGGGAAAGGAAATGCTCAGAGTAAACCTAACGCAAAACGGGAAAGGAATGGTCATCGCAACCAAATCCTGGATTCGGGAGTCGATTACGCAAGGGGAAGGTATTAGCACCCCTCACGTCCGCCGTACTCGACGGGATCCACGCTTGTTTTCTGGTACGGATTGTTATTCTATCTACTCTACAGGTCAGGGTTAAAAAGAAAAGAAAATGACTCGGCAAAGTATCGCACTTTATGCCTACGTATTCCCGTCTGGAACGAGAAATCAGAGTCAACGTAGTTCGCCTACCTACGGGAAAGGAGGGGAAGGTTGCTCGCTAGGATACGGCATCCTATGCCTACGTACTTTCATACAGCATGAAAGATCAGAACAAACGTAGTTCAGGCTACGGAAGACACAAGCTTGTCTGAGTGCTTTTTATTACCTTCAAAAAGGGTTTTTCTTGATTAAGAGTCCAAGCGGACAAAAATGACACTTTGATGTTTGTTTTGAATCTTTTACGAAAGAAGTGTTTTTTAGTTTATTTTCAATCTCTGACGCACTAGAGACTATGATTGGAGAGTGACTACATCACATGTCACCCTAAGGGTACCATACTAAGCAATCAGATTACTAAAGAGTGACCCTCCAGCAACCTTTTCTCAAATAGCTTAAGGCTCGTAACGTACGACGTCGATTAACCTTATTACTGTATTTTGGAATTGTTTGGAGATAAGAAGAGAAAGAAGCTCTAGAAAACCTAGGGTTGAAAGGGGAATAAAACTAACCTAATGTTTTTATGCATGGATAAGAATCCTAATGTCTGTCATAATTCCCTCCTGCACAGAGGAAATCAGAGATCCTAGGGGATAAACAGAAAAGAAAACAAGCAAATACAGTAAAATGCATGCAATGCAGCAATACAAGCGAGGCAAGGGAGTCCCACTCAACCTCGAACCTGGGAAAACAACAGGAAAAGTGAATCAACATTCACCTCAAACCTAGGGGGCAAGCTACACAAGCCAACAAACAATACAGAAAACAAAAACCTAAGCAGAGGAGGTAGCCCAAGCAGCAGCATCAAACTCCTACAGCAAACAGCACAAGCAGCAGCTCTGACAGCAACAGTTGATTAAACAGAAAAAAGTTGACAGCAACAACCTCTATCTTCAACTAAACCTTCAATCTTCAAGAAGCACTAAGCTTCCACAAGCTTCAAACTTCAATAAGCAACCAGCTTAAACAAGCATAAACCAGTAAACAACTTCAACAAGCAAGCAACTTCAACAAGCAGCAAAACCCTAGCTTCAACAAGCAACCAGCTTCAACAAGCACAAAACTTTCTCTTTACCAAGCTTCAACAAGCACCTCCAAGGGAGAATCATTCAACAAGATCAAGTTGAAATGTTAAGAAGCTCAATGACAACCAAGGGAAGTCACTGAGAATTTAACACTGTGAGGGACTGGCATCCTCAAAGTTCTACTCTTAAAGCATGCCATTCATCCCTCCTAAGGAGAGATGTGACTTCTTTAAAAGGACTTTATGTCATTGGATTGAATGGAGATGAACAATATACTCCATGTTTGAAGAAACAAGTAGAACTACTCTGATGCTCTTCCTAAAACCCTAGTTTCCCTAAGCTCCTGACAAGCATCCACAAGATGAGAGAATCTTCAATTCCAAGCTCCTTCAAGTTCTTCAAAGCATCTTCAATTGGCCTTCATGATCTTCAATTGGTATCACCCTAATTTGGTCTCTAATTCTTAATCTTTTGCACTGAAATCCATCCTCACATCACCACTAACCTAATCATGCATCAAATGCTGATCAATTCCCTACAAATTAAGCTGAAATTTAAAGAATGAAAACCTGTTGAAAGTGGATGAACAAATGAGGTTAGGGCACGATTCAACCTCCAATCTCTTGCAGAATCCCTCAAGGATCACTTCTAAAGCTCCTCCAATGGTTAATTTGCCTTGGAACTCCCTCTATCTCCAAACCCGATTCTGAGATGAAGTTGAGAAAATTCAAATGCTATCTCTTGATTCTCTCCAATGCAAGCCCAAAAATTGATCTGGATCAGTTGCATACCATATATAGAGTGTGTTAGAACACTCTAGAACCTTTTGTAACCACCTGTAGGAGAAATTCAATTTCTCATCTCCTTTGAAAATTTCACATGCCAAAGTTAAGCCTTACTCTGTTTTAGCTCACCACCTCATTTGAATTTCTCTCCTCATGATAATTAGAACTGAATTGGATGTGCAATTCCCTTGTATTTGATCTTAAGGCAATGGATGGTTATGTTTCTTCAACCTTAAGTAACAAAGTGAAACCATGTGCAAATGACCTCAAATCCATAATGTGATATTGCCATTATCTTTAAAACATGTTTTCTGATCAAAATGGTATATAACATTGCTTGGTTTGGCTATGAAATCAAGAAATCACAATTTTGCCTTTTAAATGACTTTAATTTCTTCATTAAAAAAGCCATTTCAAACCAACTTCTCATATGAGCCAATTCAAACCTTCCTTGATGAATGGTTAAGGTTAAAACCCTATTTTGAGCAACTTTCTAGTTGAACAATTTTCCATTTGAAGAGTGGAAGATGAAGATTTTGGCACATGCTTGAAAATGACCTATAATCACAAATGCCCCAAATACCCCTGGATTGCCAAGATCATAAATTGAGTTCCATAAATCCCCTTGAGTACTTCTAGTACTCTATGGAAATCTAAGATCAAGATCTACAACTCTTATGTTGGCCAAGAATCCATTTGAAAAATTCTTTAAGGGCAAAAGTTGCTTAGAAGTCAAGTGACTTTCACAGATAAATTTCAGTGTCCTCTGGTGACCTGTAATTTGCAAAGACCATAACTTGAGTTCTACAAATCTTCTTGAAGACTTATAGTACTGAAATTAAAGGTATTTAGAAGCTCTACAAGTTTCATGTTGGCCAAAGATCCATTTGAAACTTGTAGTTTGACTTATGTGGCCCTGAAGTTAGGCACTAAATAGGGGATTTTACACTGAAACCCTAATTTAGCAACTTCCCACATTCTTGATCTTTCTTTGCTTAACCTTGGCACAACACCACACATGTGTCAACATAACAATTCATGAATCCCTTTACCTCAAGGTAGGCCTTGATGCTCTCTCCAATTACTCAATTGAAATAGGGTTGATCTAGATGAAACCCTAGTTGACTGCACTTCAAATGTGGCTCTCATACTTGAATCAATGACTTGTCTTAGCTTCAATATGGCCCTATAGACATCCCATGAGATCCATACACACCTCACATTCACATCCCATGTTTCTCATTCCACTGATGATTCTCAACATTCCTCAAGATAGGAGCAAAACCCACATGTAGGCACTCAAGCTTCTCAAGACTTCGAATCATTTCTTGATGGCTTGGATGATTTCTCATACTTGGATAAGACCTCTTGCTAGGATCTTCTCTTGATAGACACCCTTTATCCCTTGTTGGAGGCATGCTATGCTATGATATGCAAATGATTATACCATGTACATGATGTAACTATGCTAATGAAGTGCAATGAAACATAAATCAGGCAAGAAAAGGTTGAGCAAATTTTGGGGTGCAACAAATGCCCCTATTCAAACGGCTTGGACCCGATTGGGGTGAAGAGCGAATGACCTTCAAACAATCGAGGTGCGAGACGGTTGAATACCAAGAAGCCCGGAAATTTGCCAACCGCAGAAATAAACTGCACTGCTTGGGGAACGACATCCCCCAACTGAATCTGGTTGTCACGACAACAACTGATCCAACATCTGATAATAATTCTGATTTCAACTCCAACCACCTATGTAACTGTTGCACCCCAAAATTTGACCAACATTTATTCACCCATCGAGTATTTGAAAGTTAATACCTTCATCAGAAAGTTCAAGAGATCCTCAGAGGAATTGGTTGAAACCAAGGTTGTGTGCTTCACAGCTTGAGAGTTGTGGGAGCTCCTCAGATGATTCTGAGATTATGAGAATGAAATTGAAGCTTTGAGAAAGTTCATGAGATGTCTTTAAAGCCATCATGAAGACCAGAGAGGTCATTGTGCAAGAATTCAGAAGATTCAACCATGAATGGTATAATTAGGGTTTTGACTGGGCCATTCCTAGATCAGCTGAAGATTTGGAGAAGGTTGAGACCTAATCCAAGAGCCATGAGATCATGGAGTGATGTGTGGAGATGTTACAAAGATGATTCCTAGACCAACTCATCATGATTGAGGAGTTTGAGAAGTTTTGAGTCAGGGTTTCCAAGGACTCTCAGTGAAAAAACCCTAGTTTGATCCCTATCTTCCAGGCAGTTTTAGCTCAAGATGTGATTGATATCTCATCTTCCCCACAACATGAATGTTGTATAGCTTGTTCTTAGCTTTAATTTGAGTGGTAGAAGTCCTTGATAGGAGTTGCAGAGCTCAAGTTATGGTTTTGACAAATTACAGGTCAGCTGAGGTGTGTGAATCTGGGTCCTTGAAAGTCACCCAACTTGCAGACAACTTTTGCCCTAGTAGGATGATTCCTATGATTTCTTGGTCAACATGAATGTTGAATAGAATCTTCTTAGATTTCTATAGAGTACTATAAGTCCTTGATAGGATTTGTAGAACTCAACTTATGGTTTGGACAAGACAGGGGTATTTTGGTCATTTGGAAGTTATAGGTCATTTTAAGCAAAGGCCATATCTCCTATTTCCAAGCCTCAAATGAAAAAACTCAAAACATCAAAGTTGTTCAAAATGGGATTTTAAGCCTAGAAAAGTGGTCATGAGTTGTTGAAAAAGCTTGTAGAAAGGATTTACAAGATTGGGTAAAAATGACCTAAAAATGACTTATAATTTAAATGAATCCAAGTTGGAATTTGGTTTGGGAGATCCACAAATCCAAAATAGGTCATCCAATATGTCATTTTGACTCCCAACATCATTTTAAAAACAATGGTTCAAGTAGAATTTTGATTTGAGGCTTTAAAAGGGATGTTACTTTGTAAAGTTCATTCTTGAATCATAAGGCAACTTGAGAAACTTCACATAAAGCAAAGGCAATGCTTGTTTTCCCACACATTCCTTCTCAATATCTCTTGTAAGGAGATTTTAAAGCAAAATAACAAGGCTTGGCACATGAGATATGAGATATACCACATGTCCTTAAAAGAGAATTTCCATCACTTTCTAGATGATTCTCAAAGTATCTAGACTCTTCCATTGGTTTCTATATATTGGTTTAATCACAATGAGGAAAAGGTTGGTGAAAGTTGCTGAATCCATTGGTGAAGAGTGAGAGGAGAAAGAGATATCCAAGGTTTTCTTCAAGTGCAAGTCAAGCTCGATTTGATCTCTACAAGCCTCATCCATCACAATTCTTGCAAACAGAAAGATATCCACCATTGGAGGAGCATCTGGAGGAGATTACAAGTCCTGAATCAAGCCCTAACATCACTCACCATTGATATTTGACAGGTTGGTAACTTGCTCCATAGATCCTTATTTAGGTGCATACTGTTAGATTTCTAGGCGTAAAGACAACATGCTAGGTTAGTTGATGATTTTCTGAGGATTTGAGAGAGATCCATGGAGTTTCGTGGCAGGGTGCCATTTCTTGCAAGATTAAGAACATGCTGTGTATTGAGTTTTAATGGATATGATATAGTGCAGTTTGGTTAGGGTAACATGTAGAACAAGTTTGGATCAGTAGGATTGAGTTCTATCAGAGTTGATCACAGAGAAAAGTGTTGAAACCCTAATGTTCATGCGTTCTGTTAGAGTGTTACAAGAGGTTTCAGTAAAAATTATTGGTACCATTGTGTTCTTGGTGATTAGTGGAGCATCTTTGCTCTTGGAAGTTTTGATTTTCATCGAGGAATCAGAGAGAACGAAGGACCTGAAAATACGCGCATGAAAATGAAGACTGAAAACCCTAGCATGTGTCTGGAGAAGACGAGTTCTTTACCGTTGGATCGTCCTGGATATTTGATTTAATCACCTCATCGCACGACCATGATTCAATTTCAGAAACGGAGGGAATTTTAAAAAGCTAAACGCACCGTTTGAGTAAGTGGGAAATCCTGGGCTGAATGCAGTTTGTGATACTCACACCCCCACCATGGGCCCAATCCAATTTTTAACTTGAAATTGTTGCTATTCTCACCGCAGCTGTATTTATTTTCTGTTAATTTTTCTTTTAATTCTTCTGAGCGCATATGGGCTTAACCAATTTAATATCTGCACCCCCATATTCTTAGCCCAACAGCAATTGAACTGGGCGCTTCTACTTTTCTCACCCCCATCCCCTTTATTTCATTTCTTTTATTTTTAATTTCCTTTATATTTTCTTGCATTTTATAAAATCCATATAAAAATGAAAAATGATTATTTTTTAATGCTTGTTTTTTCTACATGTTCATAATTTTGTCTAGAAAAATACCAATAAATAAAATTCCATTTTATTTTTCTTTTAATATTTTTAGCATATTATTCTTGTAAATAGCTTTTTTTAGAAGTTTAGGTGTATACTCAATTTCGTAGAATTTCTTTTAGGACCTTCCCTTAGGATTTTTGAGCCATTCTTTTTGGCATAGTTAGGTATTGAATCATAGTTTCCTATAGGATTTAATTCATGATTTGTAGATTAAAATTTGATTAGTTTGTTAAGCATAGTCTTAGTGTACTCAAATTAGGGTTTTAGGTTGCATAAGTAGACTTAACAATTTTGTTTTGGGTTTTTAGGTCAAGATTAGAGTATGGGGAATATATGGGTTAAGGGTAGGCATGTATAGAATCCCCTAGAATTTTACTAGAATATTATATAGTATTTTAGTATTTTTAATTGATTTTTGAATGCATGATGTATGTGTGTTGCTTAAGGGCATAGTTTGTATTGTTTTGCTTTCTTTTCTTCTCCTTTGAGTGTGTGAGCCTTGAAGATTGAGTTGAAGACCTTGTGGATCATCATTGAAGACTTTGAAGACCTTGAAGAGGAGCTTAGTTTTAGCTTTTGTTTGTTCTGTTTATAGGATCATAAGTACATAGGTAGAGCTTTAGATAGAATAAGTCCATTCAATAAACAAGGAGTGTTTTGTTCACCTCCTTCATTCTCTATGATATAAAGTCCCTTAAGGGTATTCACCTCTCTCCTTTGGAGGGATTAGTGACCTTGCCCTATGAGGTAGAACTTTGAGAGAGCCTGTCCTTTTGATGTTAAGTCCTTAATGGCATCCTTTGGAAGTCAGTGAGCACTCTAACATCCTCACCTCATCTTGTTGATTGAATCTTGTTTGCTGGAGCATTTGGGTTGTTGAAGATAAAGCAAGCAATGAAGAGTATTGAAGATTTGATTGAAGATCTAAAAGCCATTGAAGATAGAAGCTGCAGCTTTGAAGAGGATGATTCCTTGGAGATTGTTGAAGTCTGAAGACTTTGTGAAGATCAAGTTGGCACTCATGTTGTAGGGTTGATACCTGTAAGGCAGTTGATGATTGAAGTCTGAAGAATGAGTTGCTGCTGGAGGAGCTGAAGCTTTCTTCTGTTTTTCTTTTCTGTATTGACTGTCTGTTTGATATTTGTCTGTCTCTGGGGTTTATTTTTGGGAAATTGTTGTGGGGCTTGGTTTGTTTTGAAGAGCTTGTTGAAGGAGCATGGTGAAGGAGATTGAAGATCAAGACCCAGAGACCCAGAGGTTGGAGCTTGTTCTCTGTTTGTGAGGTTTGAGATCCTGAAGTTTGAGGGAAATCCATGGTACTTTCCTGAGGAAGGCACTATGGATGTCTTTCATTCTTTCTTCTCACCTCTTTCTTAAGTATCCAATGATGTTGGAGCCTTCATGTGAGTTTAGTTTCTCCTGAGGAGGAATGTAAACTGATCACAGTTGTTGAGCCACATGGGATACAATTCCTAAGTGGAAGCCTCCTAGTACTTTCCTGAGGAAGGTCCTATGGGTCTATTCACTTAGTTCCCTTAGTTCATATAGGCTTTCGTAAGTATCCAATGATGTTGGAGCCTTCATGTGAGTTTAATTTCTCCTGAGGAGGAATGTAAACTGATCACAGTTGTTGAGCCACATGGGATACGATTCCTAAGTGGAAGCCTCCTAGTACTTTCCTGAGGAAGGTCCTATGGGTCTATTCACTTAGTTCCCTTAGTTCATATAGGCTTTCGTAAGTATCCAATGATGTTGGAGCCTTCATGTGAGTTTAATTTCTCCTGAGGAGGAATGTAAACTGATCACAGTTGTTGAGCCACATGGGATACGATTCCTAAGTGGAAGCCTCCTAGTACTTTCCTGAGGAAGGTCCTATGGGTCTATTCACTTAGTTCCCTTAGTTCATATAGGCTTTCGTAAGTATCCAATGATGTTGGAGCCTTCATGTGAGTTTAATTTCTCCTGAGGAGGAATGTAAACTGATCACAGTTATTGAGCCACACAGGATACGATTCCTGAGTATAAGCCTCCTATTGCTTTCCTGAGGAGGGCACTATGAGTCTGCCTACTTAGCTCCCTTTCTTTGGTAAGCTTGTTTTGAAGCTTGAAGACTGGGATTGATTTCTTTTGATTAGGGTTTTGCTTTAGGGCTTTGCTTATAGGTAGATTAGGGTTTTGTTTTTAGGGTTAGGATTAGGGAGAGCTTAGATGTAGATAATTTCTTTCTCAAACATGGATGGTATTTCATTTCTTTTATCTGTATGACTGCAGTTTACTATTTATTGCTTGATAGCATGTTGTTTATTTTTCAGTATGATTACTGTTATTTCATGACTGGCTTGAGGTCGAGACGAGCTTGTGGAGGCTGAAGCCCCACACACATTTCCTCCCTCACTTGCATTGCATGCATTTTACTGTTAAGCTGATGCTTTGTCTGTTTCGGTGTATCATTGACATGATCCCTTAGGACTCTCATTTCCTTTGATAAGGATTTGATGATAGAATTTTAGGTTGAAACCTATGCATGACAACATCTAGGAGTTCCCTGTTCAAACCTCAACCATAGGATGAATCCATGGCATGATAACAGTAGGACTTGATAGTCTCCCTCCTAGTTGGGCCTGTTCTCTTCTCATCTCAAAACAGTTTAAGATACAGTAATCATGAATGATTTCTTTCGTACGTTACGAGCCTTAAGCTATCTGAGAAAGGATTGTGGGAGAGTTCCTTTTCCACAGTCTGGATGTTTAGTATAGTACCCTTTGGGTGACATGCGACGCATTCACTCTCAGGTCATAGTCTCTAGTGCGGTTGAAATTGCAAACCCAATAAAAAAACACTTCTTTCAGGAGATAACCCGTAGTTTCCCGAACTACGTTTGCTCTGATCTTCCATACAGTGTGGAAGTACGTAGGCATAGGATGCGATGTCCTAGCGAGCAACCTTCCCCCGTAACCCTTCGTAGGCCAAACTACGTTGACTCTGATTTCTCATTCTCTGATGAGAATACGTAGGCATAAAGTGTGACGCTTTGCCGAGTCATTTTTCTTTTCTTTTTCAGCCAGCCTTGATAGGTAGATAGAATAAAACCAACCCGTCCAAGTAAACAACAAGCGAGGATCCCGTCGAGTACGACGGACGTGAGGGGTGCTAATACCTTCCCCTTGCGTAACCGAATCCCGAACCCAGACAATGGTTGCGATGACCTTGTCTTACCCTTATTCGTCAGGTTTTTCCGATCGTTTCCTTTCCCGCTCTGAGGGATAAATAACGAAAGGTGGTGACTCTTCTGT
Organism: Lathyrus sativus; assembly: GCA_963859935.3. Taxonomy (NCBI): domain Eukaryota; kingdom Viridiplantae; phylum Streptophyta; class Magnoliopsida; order Fabales; family Fabaceae; genus Lathyrus; species Lathyrus sativus. Next base: position 2,594,019 of record CAWUDS030000443.1, on the reverse strand, counting down.
CATGCCGGCACCTTATTTTCGCGCAAGCGAAAGCTGGCTACTCTGCTGGGGACTCCAACGGTTCCCTGCGAGTCAATCCTATCGTTTGTGTGTTTACTTGTTGGGTTGCGTTTATTTATCGCATTTTTACTTCTCGCACTTTATTTCCCGCATTTTATTTTCAGTATAATATGATTATTTGTGCTGTTGTGGGATGGGAGTTCTGATGAGTGAGAAGCCAGACCAAGGCTTAAGTGCACCATAGAATTAGAGTGGAAATTAGTGGGCGCGTGCTTGCTTTGCAGGCACTAGTGTCTCATGAAATCCACGCTCAGACGAGGTTCATCCGGTTGGCTTCACTTTCAACCCTTTGGGTTGAGACGGTTGCTGGTTTGGTGGATTGTCGACTCTGGGAACCGATCATTTGTGATTCAGCTAAGTGAGGCCTCTTCAAGACTTGATGATGCCACTCCTTCTGGGAATCGTATCGTCAGTTTTGAAAGTCTGTGACGCTGATGAACGCATAGGATGCCATACCTTGAGTCAGTTTAGGTCCATACCTGTAAGCGGGCTGGGTTTATTGCAGGAAACCTTGACCTTCAGACTACCTGGTTTTTTTGACAGTGAATCAGTTATGTTGGTACCAGGGTTCTCAGTTGCAGTATGTATGTTCTTGATAGAGCAGGTTTGATCTGAGGATCTTATCATCAGGTGTATGTTTGTTCTCGATAGAGCAGGTTTTGATCAGAGTATTGTCATCAGTGGCTTGTTCTTGATAGGGCAGATTTTGAGTGGGGTCTGAAGATCTCATCAGCAGATGTTGTTCGTTCTTGATGGAGCGGATTTTGAGTGGGGTCTGAAGATCTCATCAGTAGCTGTGTGTTTGTTCTTGATAGGGCAGATCTTTATTTGGGGTCTGAAGACTGCATCAGCAGATATTTCTTGATCATGCATCTGAGGTCCTTATTATCAGACATTTGTTCTCGACAGAGCAGAATTTTGATCCTATGTATATGGTCCTGTCAGATGGTTGTTCTTAGCAGATCAGATCTGTGGTCCTACACCGGGGTTTTCTTCTCATCAGTGATTGTTGATACCGAATCTCCACAGCAGTTATCCGGATATATTATTGCATGCCTGCATTTTGCATTAGTTTGCATATTCATCTTTGCATTCCATTAACGTGTGTCTGTGCTGCAGGTACCGTTTCCCCGATCCAGGATTTCTCGCCTCCTACTGTATTATTATGGCCTCTCTCAGGAAGACTGTTGCGTACAAGTTCCCGACCCCTGATGTGTCGAAGTTGACTGGGTTGATAGCTCTGGCAGGTGATTCTGTGAAGGATAGGTTCAGGAAGTCTTATGGCAGGTTGCTCAGTCTGGTTTGCAAACCTTCTACGTCCGAGTTAAATGGGTTACATGCTCTTCTGCAGTTCTATGACCCTCCTCTGAGGTGTTTCACTTTTCAGGACTTCGTTCTCGCGCCGACGCTGGAAGAATATACTGATTTGCTGGGTGTGCCTATCAAAAGGCAGATGCCTTTTGTCCACATGGATGCTGAGCCTGATCTGGCTGATTTAGCTTCTTCACTCCATTTGGGCGCCTCTGAGTTAGTAGTGACGAGTTAGAACAAGGTTCCTGGGTTCTCCCTGCAGTTTCTGATAGCTAAGGCTCAGCAGTGTGCTAAGGACAAATGTTGGGACGCATTCAATGCCATCCTCGCTTTATGCATATATGGCATTATCCTGTTCCCCAACATGCCGGATTTCGTAGACTTTGATGCATTTCACATCTTCGCCTCAGGGAATCCAGTCCCTACTCTGATCGGAGACGTCTACCACTCAGTGCATTACAAGAATGAGAACCGGAGAGGGAAGAATGTATCATGCTGCGTACCGTTGCTGTACAAATGGTTTAATAGTCATTTGCCCAAGAGGGGTTCTTTCGTCTTGTCTGCAGCCACGGCTGAGTGGCCTGAGCGTCTGATGAGTTTGTCTGCAGAAGATATTAATTGGTTCGTTGACAGAGACAGGCTAGGTACCGAGGTGATCTTCAGTTGTAGTGGGTTTCCTAATGTACCTCTGATAGGTAGGAAGGGTTGCATCAACTACAATCCGTCGTTGCTAGTTCGTCAGTTCGCATATGCTTTGAGGACTCCACCGAAGGAGGAAGAGGTACAGGAATCTCTGTACCTCACGGGTACTTTAGAGGGGAATTTGCTGTCCAAGCTTCAGCGTGCGTGGAACGGCATCAGCACAAGAGGAAAGTCGTCGTTGGGAAAGAGAAACAGTCAAGCCTACCCTCCTTATTCAGCTTGGATCAGAGCCAGAGCCAACGCTATAGGGATGCCATTTCCTCATGTCAGACCAGAGAGTCCTCCACCAGTCGAAGAGCCTACCACTGTGTCCATTCATCAGCACAACCAGGTATTAGCCAAGCGGGATGAACTGAAGCGGGCGAACGCAGAATTAGAGAAGGAGTTAGCTCAGCTTCAAAGTGAAAGAAACGAAGCCGTGTATGCTTTCAAAAAGCAAACAGAGTCGGTAAACCAACTGGGTGCAGACTTGGCAAAGCAGATTGCTGATCGGGAACGCTTGGGTCAAGACTTCAGGGCTGTTAATGATGTACTAGCTACGAAGAAGCAGCATTTGGAGGAGGCATATCGGAGGATATCTAAGTTCGACCAGCATTGGAAGACCTCCCTGGCCACCAGGAAGGAGCGAGAGGACAAGCTGATGCTGCAGATCTCTAAGCTGGAAGCCGAAGTAAAGGACAGTGAGCGGAGGTTTGATGAAGAGACCGCCCGCAGATACGCCGCCGAAAGTCGACTCAACAAAGCCCTTGCTAGCCTGAAGGAGCATAAGCTGATGTTTGAGTCTAAGAAGCGGAAACTGGAGGATTGCTTTGGCGAAGGAGCTTGGGAAAGTTCAGTTTAGGGGCTTCAGCATACCATTGTGCAGAGGGAACTACTCGTCGAGGGGCTGCTCACTTTGCCAGATCATCCAGAGAGGAAGGAGTTATTAGCAGAGTATCGCGCCCGTGGCCGTACTTGACTAGTTGTATTCCTGTTGTTTTGATCTTTGCTGTATGCTGACCATCACCAGACTTGTTGGCTGAGGTCATGCTGTTGATTTGTTTTGTACTCGCTGATACTGTGTACTGCCTTGACTGGCCTTTCCATATATATATGAGATTGATGTTTCCATGATTGGGCTCGGACTTCTTCTTATTATTATTGTCAGCACTGGCACTAAGGCACTAGGATCGGGGGAAAACCTCCCAAGCACACAGACACACGCATGCATCTGCATGAAGCATTTGCATGGCGTACATTTTGTTGCTTTTCCTAACCTTTAATGTTTACGAGTTTTTCAGGTTCACAGGTTCCGAGCTGCTTCCGATCTCCAGGATTGATCAAAGACTCATTCACCGTTACTCAACTCGAGCTAATTAGACTAGGATCATGGATCAGGTGCAGTCAGATGTTCAAGAGCTCCGTGAACGGATGGATCGTTTTATGGAACTGATGCAGGTAGTCGCTAATGGTCAGGATCAGCTTCGTACTTTGGTTCAACCTTTGATCTCCAGGGTTGACAGTAATGGCATACTTCACGGCGGGGCCGTGCCTACTCCTCCTCCAGTGGATGCTCCACAGAATGTTGTTCCTGTTGCCGGGGGCAACGACAGTGCTAACGGCAATCTGATGACTAATATCGGACTCAATGCGGCGGGCGTCGGCAATGGTGGTCTGGGAGCCAATGTTAACATAGGGCCGGTCAACGGCAATGCTGGTGTCGGAAATCTGTTGGTGCCTCAACCGTGGCTTGAGGATCATCAGGATGACGTGTTTTCCCAAAGAAGTATAGAGGCAGAGTTGAATGCTGAAGCTCGACTCAGGTTCAAAGCGCTGGAAGACAAAATGAGAGACATTGAAAATCAGAACACTTTGGGCGTTGATATGTCCAAACTGGGGTTAATCGCTGATTTCAAGGTACCTCATAAGTTCAAGGTGCCTGTTTTTGAGAAGTATAAGGGTACTACTTGCCCCCGTGTCCACCTTCGATCTTATTATAGAAAGATGTTTGCCTATTCTGACAATGAGAAGTTGCTGATGCACTTCTTCCAAGATAGTCTTTCTGGTCCATCCCTCGAATGGTATATGGGCTTGGAGCCCGCTACAGTGCGCACGTGGAAAGATCTCGCTGAAGCGTTCGTCCTCCACTATCAGTACAATAGCGACTTGGCCCCCAACCGAGTTCAGCTCCAGAATCTCTCACAGCGAAATAATGAAAGCTTTAAAGAGTACGCCTAACGGTGGCGTGAATTGGCTGCTCGGGTTCAACCGCCGATGGTTGAGCGCGAGCTAGTGCAAATGTTCGTGGCTACCCTTCCTGGAATCTACTACGAAAAGCTGGTCAGTGGCATGTCCGGGACATTCTCGGCTCTCATCACTATGGGCGAGCACGTCGAGAATGGTATAAAGATTGGAAAAATTCAAGGCGAATCATCCTCAGCTGGAGGAGGTGGTAAGAAACCCTACGCTGGCAAGCGTCGAGAAGGAGATGCAAGTGCTGTCACCAATGGTCGGAGAAAGGGCAAGGGTCCTCAGCAACAGATTGCTAGCATAAATATCCCGGCGGCTCCGCCGCAGCAGCAGAATCAACAGGGGTATAGGAAATATCAGAACCGGGCTCCTTTGGAAAATCGTCATTTTGAAGCTCCACCTATGTCGTATGTGCAGCTTTTGCAAACTTTGCTTCAGCTCCAATTAGTTCAAAAGAGGACGTTGGCTCCCTTAACAGGGGCGCCACCACCAGGGTATGACGCCAATGCTACTTGTGATTTCCATACTGGGGCACCAGGTCATACGATTGAGAACTGTAAAGCTTTTAAGCACAAAGTACAGGATCTGGTAGACGCCAAGGTCATTAACTTTTTTGATAGTGTGCCCAATGTTACCAAAAATCCTATGCCTCATCATAGGGGAGGCGGAGTGAACGCCGTTGTCGCCGAGGAGAGTGCAGATCTGCTGACTGATGTCAAAGACTTGAAGACGCCGCTTAGTTTTGTCAAGGCTAAGTTGCTGAAGAGGGGATTCTTTCCAGGATGCGGAGAGTTGTGCATGGCTTGTGCTACACTTCCTGATGGGTGTGAGCAGCTAGTAGAAGGTATCCAAAGTCTGATGTCTGAGGGTATTTTGCAGTTCAGCCGGAGCGTTGAAAGTGTATCAGGGGAGGTCGTGCTGAAGCAGGCAGATGAAGTCGCCACCATCACTATTCCTCGTCAACCTATTACTATTTCTGCACCCCGACTGCCTACAATTACTATTACCAGAGCCGGGCCAATCCCATTCGAGAGCACTAACGCCGTTCCGTGGCATTACGGCGCCGAAGTCTATTGCAATGGTCAGAAGTTAGAGCTGGAGCCGTACGGATCGACTGTGCAGAATCTCGCCGGTGTCAGTGGTATTACTCGAAGCGGTAGAGTGTTTGCGCCGACAGAGGTTGTGGCAGAGAAAGTAGTTAGAGCTGATGCTGCTGATAAGGGTAAAGGCAAAGCCGTCGAAGAGGTTCCTTGTGGGGCAGAGAAGGATCTGCTTGTCAAAGATGCTGAAGAGTTCATGCGGTTAATCAAGAAGAGCGACTACAAGATTGTAGATCATCTTCATCAGACTCCATCAAAAATTTCTATTCTCAACTTGTTGCTGTGTTCTGAAGCGCACCGCAACGCGTTGCTGAAGGTATTGAACGCTGCCTACGTGTCACAGGAGATATCAGTAAATCAGCTAGAAGAGGTGGTAGCCCATGTCAATGCTGGCAATGGGCTGGGATTCACAGATTTAGAGCTGACTCCTAAAGGGAGAGATCACAACAGCGCCTTGCACGTCTCGATAGAGTGCAGAGGCACAATCATGTCGCATGTCCTGGTGGATACGGGTTCGTCGCTTAATGTGCTTCCGAAGAAGGCATTAATGAAGTTGGACACTCGTGGATTGCTTTGCACGCCCAGTGATCTGGTGGTGAAGGCCTTTGATGGAACTAAGCGCCACGTTTTTGGAGAGTTGACCCTGCCGATTCAGGTTGGTCCGGAGACGTTCGATACGGTTTTCTATATCATGGATATCATGCCTGCCTACAGTTGCCTCTTAGGTCGGCCATGGATCCATGCTGCTGGTGCCGTGACATCCACGCTGCATCAAAAGCTCAAATATGCTGTCGGGGGAAGCATAGTAACCGTCTGTGGTGAGGAGGACATCATGGTGAGCCACTTGTCATCCTTTAAGTATGTTGAAATGGACGGCGAAATCCATGAAACTCTCTGCCAAGCATTTGAAACCGTCAAGGTGAAAGAGGTAGCTCCTATCGTCGTAGAGAAGCAAGAGATGAATCTCTCCTCGTTCAAAGAGGCTCAGGCCGTCGTCGAAGCTGGTTCCACCCCAGGCTGGGGGCATGTTCTGGAGATACCAATCAAGCAGGATAAGTTTGGATTGGGGTATTCTCCTGAAGCTGAAGCTTCATCTTCTTCGTCTAGCAAGTCGTCTCGTGGGAAGGGGCCGATCCTATTTACCAAGGGCGGAGTGATTTTCGAAAGCATCAACGCAGCGTCTGAGGATAGCAGGGATAGAGATTGTGATCTTGACGCCTGGATTCAGCCAAGCAAGCCAGGCGAGCGCCTCAACAATTGGACCATCAAGGAGATTATCCAGCTGACAAGTGAAGAGTAATGATTTGCTTTTTACAATCTTTGTACAACCCTATGTCCTGCCCGGGGCATAGTGGTTTTATTGTCAGGGCCTTGTTGGATTATGTACATGCATTTTGTTAATAAATCAAAGGCGTTTTCTTCGTACTCAAATATTGTGTTCTCTGTTATTCCTATTTTGTGTTTACTTTGAAAAACAGCAAATGGAAACGAGGTTTGTGCTAACCTGCATATTCTTGCTTTAAACTTAACCCTTGTTATTGCAGGATCCACATAACAGACGACATCGACTCTGGACCCTCTACGGCTCACTACGACTTCGATTGCCCGATATATCAAGCCGAGGATGAGATTGATGAAGACGAAGACCTTCCGGAAGAGCTGGCCCGCTTGTTGAGACAAGAGGAAAAGGTTATTCTGCCTCATGAGGAAGATGTTGAGATTATAAATCTGGGTTCTGAAGAGCTCGTCAGAAATGTCAGAGTAGGGGCTGCGCTGCAGAATGATGTCAAGCATAGACTGGTCGAGATGCTTCGAGAGTATAGTGATGTCTTTTCTTGGTCATACGAAGATATGCCCGGACTTGACACAGACATCGTGGTTCATCGCTTGCCGTTGCGAGAGGATTGCCCTCCAGTCAAGCAGAGGCTTAGGAGGACGAGACCAGATATGGCTGTAAAAATCAAAGAAGAAGTCCAGAAGCAGTTGGACGCAGGATTTCTAGCCGTTACCACTTACCCTCCGTGGGTCGCCAACATAGTGCCTGTACCGAAGAAGGACGGTAAGGTACGCATGTGCGTCGATTATCGGGATTTGAATAGGGCGAGCCCTAAGGATGATTTCCCGTTGCCTCATATCGATGTGTTGGTCGACAACACAGCCCAGTTTTCCGTGTTTTCATTCATGGATGGCTTCTCCGGTTACAATCAGATTAAGATGGCACCGGAGGACATGGAGAAAACGACGTTTATCACCCCCTGGGGAACATTTTGCTATAAGGTAATGTCATTCGGTCTGAAGAACGCAGGGGCCACTTACCAGCGAGCAATGGTAACTTTGTTTCATGATATGATTCATCATGAGATCGAGGTCTATGTTGATGACATGATTGCAAAGTCCCAAATGGAGGAAGAGCATCTGGTCAACTTATTGAAGCTTTTTGAGAGGCTTAGGAAGTTCAGGCTGAGGCTGAATCCTAACAAGTGCACTTTCGGAGTGCGGTCTGGAAAGTTATTGGGGTTTAGCGTTAGTGAACGAGGTATTGAAGTTGATCCTGCGAAAATAAAAGCTATTCAAGAAATGCCAGCGCCGAAAACAGAAAAAGAAGTTCGTGGTTTCTTGAGCCGAATAAACTACATTGCAAGGTTTATCTCTCAACTCACGGCCACTTGTGAACCGATGTTCAAACTTTTAAAGAAAGATCAGGCGATTACTTGGAATGAGGATTGCCAGAGGGCATTCGACAAAATAAAGCAGTATCTGCAAGAACCTCCAATCTTGATACCCCCAGTGGCTGGACGACCATTAATCATGTACCTGACGGTTCTGGAGAATAGTATGGGGTGTGTTCTCGGTCAGCACGACGAGACGGGCAGAAAAGAGCATGCCATTTATTATTTGAGTAAAAAGTTCACTGAGTGTGAATCTCGATACTCGATGCTGGAAAAGACATGTTGTGCATTAGCTTGGGCCGCCAAACGTCTACGACAGTATATGCTCAATCACACCACTATGCTAATTTCGAAGATGGATCCGATCAAGTACGTCTTCGAGAAGCAGGCTCTTTCGGGCAGGATTGCCAGATGGCAGATGGTGTTAACAGAATATGATATTCAGTACGTCTCCCAGAAGGCCATTAAGGGAAGCGTATTGTCCGATTACCTTTCCGAACAGCCGATCGAAGACTACCAGCCAATGAAGTTCGAATTCCCTGACGAGGATATTATGTTTCTCAAAGCGAAGGATTGCGATGAGCCATTGCCCGGTGAGGGGCCAGATAGGAAGTCTCAGTGGAAGTTGATATTCGATGGAGCAGTAAATTCCTATGGAAGTGGTATCGGGGCTATCATCACGACTCCTCACGGATCCCACATCCCGTTTACTACGAGACTGATGTTTCCAGTTACCAACAATGAGGCAGAGTATGAAGCATGTATTATGGGTCTAGAAGAGGCAATTGATTTGAGAATCAAGAATCTAGACGTATATGGTGACTCAGCTCTTGTAATCAATCAGATTAAAGGGGAGTGGGAAACTCGTCAAGCGAATTTGGTGCCGTACATGAATTATGCCAGGAGGCTGCTTCCGTTCTTCGATCGAGTGGAACTCCATCATGTACCCAGGGCTGAAAATCAGATGGCTGATGCCTTAGCCACGTTGGCTTCAATGTACAAAGTCAATTTTTGGAATGAGGCTCCAAGAATTGTGCTTTCGCGTCTTGACAGACCGGCATTTGTCTTTGCAATCGAGGATGCCAAGGACGGCAAGCCATGGTTCCACGACATCCAGACCTTCCTTATGACTAAGGAGTATCCTGCGGGTGCGTCAACCCAGGATAAGAAGACTCTGAGGAGGCTATCCGGAAATTTTTATCTCAATCCTGATGGAGTGCTGTATAAGACAAACCACGATTTCGTGCTGCTCAGATGTGTAGATGAGAAAGAGGCGAGTATGCTCATGGAAGAAGTCCATGAGGGCACATTTGGTACGCACGCCGGCGGGCATGCCATGGCGAGAAAGATCCTGAGAGTAGGGTATTACTGGCTGACTATGTAGTCGGATTGCTTCAGATTCGCGAAGAAATGTCATAAATGCCAGATTTATGCTGATAAAGTTCATGTGCCGCCGTGCCCATTAAATGTCATGTCCTCCCCTTGGCCATTCTCCATGTGGGGCATCGACATGATAGGCAAGATCGAGCCCACTGCATCCAATGGTCATCGTTTCATTCTGCTAGCTATCGACTACTTCACCAAATGGGTGGAGGCAGCCTCATACGCTAATGTGACCAAGCAGGTGGTAGCTAAATTCATAAAGAGGGACATCATCTGTCGTTATGGAATTCCCGAGCAGATCATTACTGATAATGGTTCGAATTTGAATAACAAGATGATGAAGGAGCTGTGCCAGAGCTTCAAGATTGAACACCACAACTCATCTCCTTACCGGCCGAAGATGAATGGCACCGTCGAAGCGGCCAATAAGAACATAAAGAAGATTGTTCAGAAGATGGTTGTGACCTACAAAGATTGGCACGAGATGCTGCCGTTTGCCTTGCACGGTTATCGTACGACGGTGCGTACGTCGACCGGGGCAACTCCTTTCTCCTTGGTGTACGGTATGGAGGCTGTCCTACCGTTAGAAGTGGAGATTCCTTCTTTGCGAGTTTTGGTTGATGTGAAACTCGACGAGGCAGAATGGATTACGAATCGCTTGAACCAACTCAGCCTGATGGACGAGAAGAGGTTAGCATCGATTGCATTTGGTCGCCTGTACCAAAGCCGAATGAAGAAAGCTTATGATAAGAAGGTGCGTCCTAGAAGCTTTCAGACGGGTGATCTCGTCCTGAAGAAGATTCTTCCGCCACACTCCGATCACCGGGGCAAGTGGACTCCGAATTACGAAGGGCCGTATGTCGTCAGCAAGGTCTTCTCGGGAGGAGCTTTGTTGTTATCCACAATGGATGGTGAAGATTTTGCATCCCCGGTGAACACGGACGCCGTTAAAAAATACTTTGCTTGAAAAAGACCCGCTGGACAAAAAAAGAAAGAGTCCAGGCAAAAAAGGGGCATCCCGGCGAACCAAAAACAGAATAAAAGGTTCGGGCAAAAATTAGGGATATATTGAAAAATGTACACCCGCGAAGTCGAAAACCTACACTGGGCGGCTTCGGCAAAAAAGGGTATCCCGGTGAACTGAAAACCGTAAAGGGCGGTTCACGCAAAAGTTAGGGGTTTGAATAAGCAAATGACTGCGTTCCGCGTATGGACTTTCATTGTTAGTGGTTTGGAGGACCTGAGGGCCGTTTATCTGAATCAATCTCTTCCGAAGCTGAAGCGTCGGAGAAGTATCGAAGTCGAGTGGGTCTTATAGGGATCAACTCATGGTGTTCGTCTACGCCTCGTTGCCGACATTTGTATATACTGATGTATATTTATGTTTTATTTTTGCGCGGCTTCCTCATTCCAGGAGCTTGCCTCTGTTGTAAAACATTTTTGCCCATTCAGGGGTTCACCATCAATAAAATGCATATTATTCAGCAATTCTGCTTGCCTGCTTAGCATTTATCTGTTTTGTTTGCGCCGATGTTTTTGATAAAATGCGCATACATAAACTTACGGGCCTAGGCCCATTGATTGTTGAAACAATTAATTACCTGAATATTGTCACGAGATAATAACCTTGATAGGCCCTTTGAGGAGGGTATCTTGTCTGTTTGTTTGTGTTGTTGCAGGTGTAGCACCTTCCAGACAGTGCGCCATGCGCATCCCCGAAGCTGGGCGAGTCCTCCTTCTCCAGCAGAGTTCAGTGGTCTCTCCTCCGCAGAATATGAACGCAAGATAGTGAGCATTGATATGTCTCCCCAGGAGGAGATGATTCTCTACCCCAAGCAGACGCATCCTGAAGGAACGTCACCTCATCAGCTGAGTCGAGGGCCGAAGCTCGTATGACCCCAGCACCGGGTCACAAGTGCAGATTTCATAGCAATGTTCGGGTGTCTAAGCTCGTGTTTCCCCCAGTAAGGTCGCCAAAGCTCGGAATCATTCCCCCGCACTGGGTCACAAGTGCAGGTTTCGTAGGAAGCTATTCGTACGCCGAAGTATGCAGCAACTGATGGTGCCAGACTGAAGTCTCCAGCGGAATTGAGATTCCCCACCAGAGTCATACTCTCTCCTGAAGCCGGATGATTCCCTCTTCCCCAGTAGAGTGTTGGAACAGCTGAGGCTGTATTCCTCTGCAGAGTTGTACTCTCCCCCGAAGTCAGATGATTCTTTCTTCCCCAGTGGAATTAAATTCCTCATCAGAGTCGTACTCTCCAGCGAAGTAGAATGATTTCTCTCTCCCCGGATGAGTCCGCAAACCCCCAAGAGAGCCGAATCCTTGGAAGCAGTTGGGACCATGAGTGGATTCTCCCTAGCAGAATATTGAACAGCCGATGCGGTATTTCCCCAGAGTCGCACTCTCTCCAGCGAAGCAGAATGACTTATCCTTCCTCAGCCGAGTTGGCAGATGTCCAAGAGAGCCGAATTCTTGGAAGTTGATCAGATCATGATTGGTTTTTCCCCGGTGGAGTGTTGAGCAGCTGAAGTTGTTTCCCCACAGAGTTGTTATCTCCAGAAGAGTAGCCGAGAGGGCCCCGCAGTTTATTCTCACGATTGACATCGCCTTCCTTCAGCAGGTCCGAGTTCTCGTAGAGCTTCGCTTCCTTGCAGCAGATCAACTGAAGTTGTCTTCCCTGCAGCAGTCAACGGAAGATCAATTCCTCAGACGGAGTCCGATTGATATTAGCGTGTCCACGTTCTCCTCAGCAGGATGATTCCTCTATCTGAGTAGTTCTTTCCCCTTGATAGGAGAATTTCCCCCTCGGCATTTATTTTGCTGACGGGGATCGCATCATTGCGCATGATTGCATAACATTTAGCATAAACGCATAGCATTTCCACCGTGTGGGGCATGGCGCCGAAGCATAGGCATCATACGCATGATCTAGGTTATTATCATTCTTGTTTTACAGGTGCTCCACCGAAGGATCAGTTGCTCAGGATGATTCCTGATATTCTCCCCAACGAGGCCGCTTTCTTAAGATGATTCTTAAGACCCCGGTGTAATCCCCACAGTCGCTCGCTCAAGATGATTTTTGAGATCCCCAGCGAAGTCTTCAGTTCGAGACGATTCTTGAATTCCTCAGCAGGGCCGTTTGCTTAAGATGATTCTTAAGACCTCAGTGCAGTTTCCCGAGTTGTTTGCTTAGGATGATTCTTGAGCTCCCCGATAGCGTCCCCAACAAGAGTTGCCCAGGAAGATTCCTGGAATCCCTAACAGAATAAAGTCTCCAGAAAGGTCAGCAGTTCAGGATGATTCCCGGAGGTACCCGACGGAGTTGTTTGTTCAAGATGACTCTTGAAGTCCTTAGCAGCGTGATATGTTTGCTCCAACAGTGATGTCTAGTCTGAAGATTGACTTCGTAAACGCCTGAAGGCGATATCAGAATGTTCCTGTGGATTCCGATTTCCTTGTTGATGAATCAACGTGTGTCTGAAGACAAAGTTCAAAGGTTTGTAGATGCAGCTTTTGTATGCAAGGTGATTCGTGTTGGCCTGAAGACCAAGTCAGTTGTCCTGAGGTGACGATTGATTGCGATCAAGTGAATAGTGTTTCTTCTGAATGAAGTCGAAGATGTTTCTCCAGCTGAAGCGGAGTTTTGCCTGAAGGCAAAGTGTTTGAATCCCCGTAGAGTCATGAATGGCTCAGGATACCACTTCTCTGACTGAAGTCACAGATTTCCCAAGCTGAAGCGAAGGTGCCTGAAGGCAAGGTTATCCCCAAGGTCATGAATGACCTAGGATTCATTTTTCGGACTGAAGGCCGAAGTATATCCCTGACTGAAGTCACGGATGCTCTATAGCAGAGGCGGAGTTGCCTGAAGGCAGGTCCATGCATCCTTGAAGGCCAAGGGTCATTTTCTTCAGACTGAAGTCGAAGATACCTCCTGCAGAGTTGCCATCCTTGAAGGCCAAGGATGCTTATCTTCAGAAATACTTGAAGATCTTTTCTAGCTGAAGCTGGAAGTGGCCAGGGGCCAGGGTTTCATATAGCTTTGATGTTGAAGTGCTACGGTGGGGGCAGTATGCAGTAGTATTCGGATGTTCGTTATGATTCTGGGGGAGAGCCCCATATCAGAGTGTGCTTGGCTAGGTCTCTCATTCCCAGTGGAGTATTTTCAAATACGCAAGTGTACCCTTTTTGTTCCATTTACCAAGGGTGGACCCCAGGTCAGAATTGTTCAGTGTTTGTGTTCGACGGCGAGGTTGAATGTTTGTTTTGACGGCAAGGTCAGATTAGGTTTGTTCGACGGCGAGGTTGGATGTCTGTTTCGACGGCGAGGTCAGATGATGTTTTGTTCGGCGGCGAGGTTGAATGTTTGTTTGGCGGCGAGGTCAAACTCCTTAAATCCCTAGCGCAGAGATGATGTTTGTGCGACGGCGATGTCGAGTGTCTCTCAGAATGATGTTTGAGTGTTCGACGGCGATATCAGATTTAGCCTCCCAGCGGCGATGTTGGGTGTTGTGGTTGTCTGAAGGCAATATCAGAAAAATTTAACGTGGATAACCGACGGTGATGTCAGATCAGTATCTCTCCAGCTGGTTGTGGAGCAGCTAGTATTGCAGTATTCGAAGGTTTGTTCCCCGCAAAGTATCGTGTGCTCGTGCAGTTGGCAAATTTTCGGGTTTATCGGTATTCAATCGTCTCGCACCTTGATTGGTTGAGAGTCGTTCGCTCCTCACCCAGTCAGGTTCAAGCCGTTTGAATAGGGGCAGCTGTTGCACCCCAAAATTTGACCAACATTTATTCACCCATCGAGTATTTGAAAGTTAATACCTTCATCAGAAAGTTCAAGAGATCCTCAGAGGAATTGGTTGAAACCAAGGTTGTGTGCTTCACAGCTTGAGAGTTGTGGGAGCTCCTCAGATGATTCTGAGACTATGAGAATGAACTTGAAGCTTTGAGAAAGTTCATGAGATGTCTTGAAAGCCATCATGAAGCCCAGAGAGGTCATTGTGCAAGAATTCAGAAGATTCAACCATGAATGGTATAATTAGGGTTTTGACTGGGTCATTCCTAGATCAGCTGAAGATTTGGAGAAGGTTGAGACCTAATCCAAGAGCCATGAGATCATGGAGTGATGTGTGGAGATGTTACAAAGATGATTCCTAGACCAACTCATCATGATTGAGGAGTTTGAGAAGTTTTGAGTCAGGGTTTCCAAGGATTGTCAGTGAAAAAACCCTAGTTTGATCCCTATCTTCCAGGCAGTTTTATCTCAAGATGTGATTGATATCTCATCTTCCCCACAACATGAATGTTGTAGAGCTTGTTCGTAGCTTTAATTTGAGTGGTAGAAGTCCTTGATAGGAGTTGCAGAACTCAAGTTATGGTTTTGACAAATTACAGGTCAGCTGAGGTGTGTGAATCTGGGTCCTTGAAAGTCACCCAACTTGCAGACAACGTTTGCCCTAGTAGGATGATTCCTATGATTTCTTGGTCAACATGAATGTTGAATAGAATCTTCTTATCTTTCTATAGAGTACTATAAGTCCTTGATAGGATTTGTAGAACTCAACTTATGGTTTGGACAAGACAGGGGTATTTTGGTCATTTGGAAGTTATAGGTCATTTTAAGCAAAGGCCATATCTCCTATTTCCAAGCCTCAAATGAAAAAACTCAAAACATCAAAGTTGTTCAAATGGGATTTTAAGCCTATAAAAGTGGTCATGAGTTGTTGAAAAAGCTTGTAGCAAGTATTTACAAGATTGGGTAAAAATGACCTAAAAATGACTTATAAGTTAAATGAATCCAAGTTGGAATTTGGTTTGGGAGATCCAAAAATCCAAAATAGGTCATCCAATATGTCATTTTGACTCCCAACATCATTTTAAAAACAATGGTTCAAGTAGAATTTTGATTTGAGGCCTTAAAAGGGATGTTACTTTGTAAAGTTCATTCTTGAATCATAAGGCAACTTGAGAAACTTCACATAAAGCAAAGGCAATGCTTGTTTTTCCACACATTCCTTCTCAATATCTCTTGTAAGGAGATTTTAAAGCAAAATGACAAGGCTTGGCACATGAGATATGAGATATACCACATGTCCTTAAAAGAGAATTTCCATCACTTTCTAGATGATTCTCAAAGTATCTAGACTCTTCCATTGGTTTCTATATATTGGTTTAATCACAATGAGGAAAAGGTTGGTGAAAGTTGCTGAATCCATTGGTGAAGAGTGGGAGGATAAAGAGATATCCAAGGTTTTCTTCAAGTGCAAGTCAAGCTCGATTTGATCTCTACAAGCCTCATCCATCACAATTCTTGCAAACAGAAAGATATCCACCATTGGAGGAGCATCTGGAGGAGATTACAAGTCCTGAATCAAGCCCTAACATCACTCACCATTGATATTTGACAGGTTGGTAACTTGCTCCATATATCCTTATTTAGGTGCATACTGTTAGATTTCTAGGCATAAAGACAACATGCTAGGTTAGTTGATGATTTTCTGAGGATTTGAGAGAGATCCATGGAGTTTCGTGGCAGGGTGCCATTTCTTGCAAGATTAAGAACATGTTGTGTATTGAGTTTTAATGGATATGATATAGTGCAGTTTGGTTAGGGTAACATGTAGAACAAGTTTGGATCAGTAGGATTGAGTTCTATCAGAGTTGATCACAGAGAAAAGTGTTGAAACCCTAATGTTCATGCGTTCTGTTAGAGTGTTACAAGAGGTTTCAGTAAAAATTATTGGTACCATCGTGTTCTTGGTGATTAGTGGAGCATCTTTGCTCTTGGAAGTTTTGATTTTCATCGAGGAATCAGAGAGAACGAAGGACCTGAAAATACGCGCATGAAAATGAAGACTGAAAACCCTAGCATGTGTTTGGAGAAGACGAGTTCTTTACCGTTGGATCGTCCTGGATATTTGACTTAATCACCTCATCGCACGGCCATGATTCAATTTCAGAAACTGAGGGAATTTTAAAAAGCTAAACGCACCGTTTGAGTAAGTGGGAAATCCTGGGCTGAATGCAGTTTGTGATACTCACACCCCCACCATGGGCCCAATCCAATTTTTAACTTGAAATTGTTGCTATTCTCACCGCAGCTGTATTTATTTTCTGTTAATTTTTCTTTTAATTCTTCTGAGCGCATATGGGCTTAACCAATTTAATATCTGCACCCCCATATTCTTAGCCCAACAGCAATTGAACTGGGCGCTTCTACTTTTCTCACCCCATCCCCTTTATTTCATTTCTTTTATTTTTAATTTCCTTTATATTTTCTTGCATTTTATAAAATCCATATAAAAATGAAAAATGATTATTTTTTAATGCTTGTTTTTTCTACATGTTCATAATTTTGTCTAGAAAAATACCAATAAATAAAATTCCATTTTATTTTTCTTTTAATATTTTTAGCATATTATTCTTGTAAATAGCTTTTTTTAGAAGTTTAGGTGTATACTCAATTTCGTAGAATTTCTTTTAGGACCTTCCCTTAGGATTTTTGAGCCATTCTTTTTGGCATAGTTAGGTATTGAATCATAGTTTCCTATAGGATTTAATTCGTGATTTGTAGATTAAAATTTGATTAGTTTGTTAAGCATAGTCTTAGTGTACTCAAATTAGGGTTTTAGGTTGCATAAGTAGACTTAACAATTTTGTTTTGGGTTTTTAGGTCAAGATTAGAGTATGGGGAATATATGGGTTAAGGGTAGGCATGTATAGAATCCCCTAGAATTTTACTAGAATATTATGTAGTATTTTAGTATTTTTAATTGATTTTTGAATGCATGATGTATGTGTGTTGCTTAAGGGCATAGTTTGTATTGTTTTGCTTTCTTTTCTTCTCCTTTGAGTGTGTGAGCCTTGAAGATTGAGTTGAAGACCTTGTGGATCATCATTGAAGACTTTGAAGACCTTGAAGAGGAGCTTAGTTTTAGCTTTTGTTTGTTCTGTTTATAGGATCATAAGTACATAGGTAGAGCTTTAGATAGAATAAGTCCATTCAATAAACAAGGAGTGTTTTGTTCACCTCCTTCATTCTCTATGATATAAAGTCCCTTAAGGGTATTCACCTCTCTCCTTTGGAGGGATTAGTGACCTTGCCCTATGAGGTAGAACTTTGAGAGAGCCTGTCCTTTGATGTTAAGTCCTTAATGGCATCCTTTGGAAGTCAGTGAACACTCTAACATCCTCACCTCATCTTGTTGATTGAATCTTGTTTGCTGGAGCATTTGGGTTGTTGAAGATAAAGCAAGCAATGAAGAGTATTGAAGATTTGATTGAAGATCTAAAAGCCATTGAAGATAGAAGCTGCAGCTTTGAAGAGGATGATTCCTTGGAGATTGTTGAAGTCTGAAGACTTTGTGAAGATCAAGTTGGCACTCATGTTGTAGGGTTGATACCTGTAAGGCAGTTGATGATTGAAGTCTGAAGACTGAGTTGCTGCTGGAGGAGCTGAAGCTTTCTTCTGTTTTTCTTTTCTGTATTGACTGTCTGTTTGATATTTGTCTGTCTCTGGGGTTTATTTTTGGGAAATTGTTGTGGGGCTTGGTTTGTTTTGAAGAGCTTGTTGAAGGAGCATGGTGAAGGAGATTGAAGATCAAGACCCAGAGACCCAGAGGTTGGAGCTTGTTCTCTGTTTGTGAGGTTTGAGATCCTGAAGTTTGAGGGAAATCCATGGTACTTTCCTGAGGAAGGCACTATGGATGTCTTTCATTCTTTCTTCTCACCTCTTTCTTAAGTATCCAATGATGTTGGAGCCTTCATGTGAGTTTAGTTTCTCCTGAGGAGGAATGTAAACTGATCACAGTTGTTGAGCCACATGGGATACAATTCCTAAGTGGAAGCCTCCTAGTACTTTCCTGAGGAAGGTCCTATGGGTCTATTCACTTAGTTCCCTTAGTTCATATAGGCTTTCGTAAGTATCCAATGATGTTGGAGCCTTCATGTGAGTTTAATTTCTCCTGAGGAGGAATGTAAACTGATCACAGTTGTTGAGCCACATGGGATACGATTCCTAAGTGGAAGCCTCCTAGTACTTTCCTGAGGAAGGTCCTATGGGTCTATTCACTTAGTTCCCTTAGTTCATATAGGCTTTCGTAAGTATCCAATGATGTTGGAGCCTTCATGTGAGTTTAATTTCTCCTGAGGAGGAATGTAAACTGATCACAGTTGTTGAGCCACATGGGATACGATTCCTAAGTGGAAGCCTCCTAGTACTTTCCTGAGGAAGGTCCTATGGGTCTATTCACTTAGTTCCCTTAGTTCATATAGGCTTTCGTAAGTATCCAATGATGTTGGAGCCTTCATGTGAGTTTAATTTCTCCTGAGGAGGAATGTAAACTGATCACAGTTGTTGAGCCACACAGGATACGATTCCTGAGTATAAGCCTCCTAGTGCTTTCCTGAGGAGGGCACTATGAGTCTGCCTACTTAGCTCCCTTTCTTTGGTAAGCTTGTTTTGAAGCTTGAAGACTGGGATTGATTTCTTTTGATTAGGGTTTTGCTTTAGGGCTTTGCTTAGAGGTAGATTAGGGTTTTGTTTTTAGGGTTAGGATTAGGGAGAGCTTAGATGTAGATAATTTCTTTCTCAAACATGGATGGTATTTCATTTCTTTTATCTGTATGACTGCAGTTTACTATTTATTGCTTGATAGCATGTTGTTTATTTTTCAGTATGATTACTGTTATTTCATGACTGGCTTGAGGTCGAGACGAGCTTGTGGAGGCTGAAGCCCCACACACATTTCCTCCCTCACTTGCATTGCATGCATTTTACTGTTAAGCTGATGCTTTGTCTGTTTCGGTGTATCATTGACATGATCCCTTAGGACTCTCATTTCCTTTGATAAGGAATTGATGAGAGAATTTTAGGTTGAAACCTATGCATGACAACATCTAGGAGTTCCCTGTTCAAACCTCAACCATAGGATGAATCCATGGCATGATAACAGTAGGACTTGATAGTCTCCCTCCTAGTTGGGCCTATTCTCTTCTCATCTCAAAACAGTTTAAGATACAGTAATCATGAATGATTTCTTTCGTACGTTACGAGCCTTAAGCTATCTGAGAAAGGATTGTGGGAGAGTTCCTTTTCCACAGTCTGGATGTTTAGTATGGTACCCTTTGGGTGACATGCGACGCATTCACTCTCAGGTCATAGTCTCTAGTGCGGTTGAAATCGCAAACCCAATAAAAAAACACTTCTTTCAGGAGATAACCCGTAGTTTCCCGAACTACGTTTGCTCTGATCTTCCATACAGTGTGGAAGTACGTAGGCATAGGATGCGATGTCCTAGCGAGCAACCTTCCCCCG
The DNA here is from genome assembly GCA_963859935.3 of Lathyrus sativus. Taxonomy (NCBI): domain Eukaryota; kingdom Viridiplantae; phylum Streptophyta; class Magnoliopsida; order Fabales; family Fabaceae; genus Lathyrus; species Lathyrus sativus. Next base: position 2,574,246 of record CAWUDS030000443.1, on the reverse strand, counting down.
TAACCCTTCGTAGGCCGAACTACGTTGACTCTGATTTCTCATTCTCTGATGAGAATACGTAGGCATAAAGTGTGACGCTTTGCCGAGTCATTTTTCTTTTCTTTTTCAGCCAGCCTTGATAGGTAGATAGAATAAAACCAACCCGTCCAAGTAAACAACAAGCGAGGATCCCGTCGAGTACGACGGACGTGAGGGGTGCTAATACCTTCCCCTTGCGTAACCGACTCCCGAACCCAGACAATGGTTGCGATGACCTTGTCTTACCCTTATTCGTCAGGTTTTTCCGATCGTTTCCTTTCCCGCTCTGAGGGATAAATAACGAAAGGTGGCGACTCTTCTGTCATGCCGGCACCTTATTTTCGCGCAAGAGACAGTAACGCCATAGGTACTGAACAATTTTCGCAAAACACCTCCGTCCACAACTGGACCAACCTTGTCAGCCCAAGAAGGGAAACAAATTCTTCAACACGAATAGAGATTTTGTCATCACAGGAGTAACCTTGTCCACATCTGGACCCCGAATTTCATCAAATCACGAATAAACACAAATCTGTCTACGTCAGGACTCACATCTCAACAACACAGGAATAGAACTTTGTCCATGTTAGGACGCTTGCTTCGTCAACACGAAGAAATCTCATCATAAACTTGTCCATGTCAGGACTCCACCTCCCGTCAACACGGAAAAATCCCGGCAACTTCGCTGAGGATGACTCGTCTGTATTTCATCAGCACGAGGTGATCCTATCAACATAGGAATGAATTGTCCATGTCAGGAATAAATCGTCCACGTTAGGAATAAACTTTCCACGTTAGGAATAAACTGTCCATGTTAGGAATCTCTGTCCATGTTAGGAATAAACTGTCCATGTTAGGAAT
>CAWUDS030000443.1:2548627-2572867 GCA_963859935.3 Lathyrus sativus | reverse complement strand
TAAACAATTAATAACATGAAAAAATATAAAGTGCATAGAGATGAAAGATAATTTTTTTAATTAAAGAAGGAACTCACTTTGTTGCATTCAATTATATTTCTATTGTTCTTTTTAATCCCGATGGTCAGCTAAACGAACAACCCCATTTTTTTTGTCAGAATTGCCATAAACACTCACCAATTACAAATGAGAGTTGCATAATTAACCAACTGACCCTTTTTTATTATATTTCTATTGTTCCTCAGTGAGTAATCTAGACTTAAGATTTATACAATACTAGCGTTTGAACGGGCACTCCCATGCCCGTTTGTCCGAATATTTAGTGTACACACGCGTCAAAACATAAACGTATTTTTTATTTCAATTTTTATCTTAAATAAAATTATTATTATAGAATTCAAACAGACATGTTCGTTTGTACGTTTTTTTAATGCGCACACAGTCCAAATATAAAAAGGTCCTTTTTAAATTTAATTTTTTTAATAACTTAAATGTATATATCATAATCGATATATGCATTCGGTTATAATACTTATCTAAAGTCAAAATATCATAGTAAAATATTACATTTAATAAATTTCATATCACATCGACAAGCTTTCTCTTGTTGCCTAATTTCAAACTCTTAAACACAATATCTTACAACTTTTTAAAAAATTGTTACCAAATTTCTATAATAGTAATCCTTCTTTTGAGAAAAACAACATAAAAATTTGTATAGCTCCTACAAATAAATGGTATAATACATGAGAATTCTCATTTGCGTGACACTTTTAATGAAAGTCCCTGTCATAAAAATATATATTCTATAATTTCCTACTTCTCTTTCACGACAATAAATATATCTCTTTCTTGAAAATAAATATATTTAGTGAAAGATACGAAAGTTATCTTTCAAATACAATCACACAATATCTTAATTTATATTTTTTTTCTTCATATTTTTAGATTATAATTATAGATAACAAAATTTAACCCAAACCTTAATCTAGATATAAAAAAAGTTAATTTTAGTAAAGAGAAGATGGAATTTTAGTCTATTAAAAAAATTAGATAAATGGATAAATTTATTAAAAAAATCATACCAACAAATTAAAATAAAAAATACAACTCAGAAAAATCTTATGAAGATCTTCACCATAGAAATAAGAATTCCATCAATTTAAAAACATTTCTATCAAATTATTTTTTAAAACTCTGTCTACATTATATTTTGGTTTGAGGGAAAGAAAACCGAAAACTAAAAACGAAATACATGCAAAAAAAAATTATGCAATCGTCTATCCGTCACATATGTGATGGTTTGATGTTGATATCCGTATCACAATAAAAATGAAAATTTTACATAAAAAAGTAGTACCAAATTATTATAGACAACATGTCTCAATTTTTAAGAAGAAAACCGAAATAATAAAAACGTTAATCCATAAAAGGTCATGATCAGTAAGTCAGTAAATTATTAAATATATTAGTGAAAAGAATCAGTAAATAAATTGACGTAAAAGTTCTATAATTAATAATCAAATATGATCAATCAACTATAATACCAAGAAAAGTAAAAAAGTATGATCTTAAAAAGAGATCCTTAGAGAAATCTCTACAATGTATCTATCAACATCAGCGTTTTTGCAATGACAATGAAAATGAAATTGATTTTGAACTCTTCATAAATTTTTTTTTTTTTTACAATTAGACCATATTCTTATAAAATAGCACGGTCAATAGAAAATTATTTTCTTTTGAAAGAGAGTTATCGAAACATAAATTAAAAGTTACAATTGGTTGTCCTAAACACATTTATATCCCTTTATTGCATAAATAGAAAAATAAAACCGCATTACATATTATGGACCAGTTATTGTAATTATTTTTTTAAATAATAATTATATTTAAGGAATTCCAAATCCATACCAAAACTAAAATCCTAACATAAATTTTATTAATTTTTGACCTTACACAATGGCATTTTTTTTAGTTTCAATAGTAAAAAGATAAGATCAAGAAAGTAGTTCGTTCAAAAAAATCATCTGTATTTCAAATTGTCTATATTATAGATGGTAACCATTTCTAACTTACATAAAAAATAATTGCAATAACTGCTCCGTGTTTTCCTTTTGAAATTCAATTAGGATAACCCATTCCAACTTCCCTAAATATAATTTTTATTTTTAAATAATTAAAATAACTGTTCTATAATTGAATGGCTGTGACATATATTTGACAATTTTATTATTTTTAGGGGTATTATTAGAAGTAAAATAGGCCATTCTAAAAAGTTCAATTCTCTTTATATATAGTTATAGATGTTATTTTAGATATTTCATCTTTTTGTTATAATTTTTGTTGGGATGTCGGAATTTTAAAAATTCACTCAAATTTAAAACTATTATAAATATCTTTTTTCATAAAAAAATATTTTTGAAAAATATCTTTTTGAAATCATTGTGATTTTGACAATGTCTTAATCTTAAATAATGTATATTTTTATTATAGGATGTCAAAATTATTCTTTTAATTTATTAAAAAAGAATCTAGAAACACTTTTAAAATATGGAAATACATTTTTATAAAAATTATTTTTAAAAATCTAAATAAAAAATCTATTTTTAACATTCTTTTCCTTTTCTTCTATAAAATTCATAAACCCATAAATTTTAATCTAACATGCGATTTATTTTTGTAATAATTTTTTAAAAGCAACGCACATGCCGAAAAGATCACATTATAATAGTGATAAAGCCATACATGTGAATTGTATGTTTGTTTTAATATCCTATCCTATTTTTTGTTTGCTTAAAAGATTTGAATTAACAGTTTGTTTCATGTTTCTCTAAAATTTTCTTTAGAGTCTTTTATTTTAAAGAATGTTGGTTATTTATAATTTTTTTTCTTTCTATTATTGTTTTCAAGCTTAAAGGATGGGAATCCAATATTTTCATGAAAATAAATTTCAAGTAACTTTATTTTTTCACTACTATTCACATTTGTTTTTTTCTCAAATATTGATTGGTAAATATCAACAACTTATTTACACACATAAAATTGAGTTACCTCAATCACTTTTAACATTTGTTTTTTTTTCATAATTTTTAAATTAAATAAAATTTTTAAAATATATTTAGAAAATTTAATTTTTACTGAAACACATAAATAAAAATATTTTTTATAAAAATAACATTCATGTAAATATTTACGTAGAAATGTTATTTCATAACTTGAAATAACACAAAGGAATCCTTAAAAAGAAATGTCAATTAACCTTTTGTTGGTAAATTAATTAAAAATGTAATTAAGTTGTTAAAACTACAATTCAAAATAAACTAAAAATATTGTAATATTTTAAAAATAATATATAAAATAAATTAAAGGCTCAACAAAAAAATTACAGAAAAAGTAAGATTTAAATTCATATCAAAAGAAAGTTAAAGTGATATTCATTTTTAAAAGAAAAGGTTTATTGACTTTTGGGTACAACCTTGCATGTTGCTTTTGTGATTTTTAAAAGTGGAGGTTAAGCACTTTATAAGTAAGAGGACTCATACACCTATCACCTTAAGATTTTAGGTGAATATGTGGTGTATCTCTCACTTGTTTGGGTGAGACTATGACCTTTAAACGAGTGTTTGATTCAATGTGAATGCTTTCCCCACATGATAACCTATCATTGGTATTAGAGCTTGGTTTGAGTAAGAGACCGATTCCTTATGTAGAAATTCTTGCTGCTATTGGGGTTATGAGGCGTGTTCCGTTGAAGTATCTAAGACGAGATTAGAGTGCAGTACAAGCACGAGGATGAAAGAAATTCCGCATGAATGATAGTGGATGGACATATGTAGGATGCAATTTGAAGTAAGAAACTTTGTTAATTACATGAGTTTTTTAATTTCTACAAAAAATATATATTAAGTAAGAAGTCGAACATTTTTTGGAATATTGACATATGAAATGAATAAAGAAAAATTAAAGCACAGAGATAAGAGAATAATAATGCATAATTGAGTTGTTTGAATGATTTTGTGGCTTACTAAAACTTTTATAAATTTGAAATTTATAAAAAAGTAAGTGTCTTATTAGAAAAAATGTCCCAAGTTAGGGAGAGCATAGTGGATGGACATATGTAGGATGCAACTTGAAATAAGAAACTTTGTTAATTACATGAGTTTTTTAATTTCTCTAAAAAATATATATTGAGTAAGAATTCGAACATTTTTTGAAATAGTGACATATGAAATGAATAAAGATAAATTAAAGCACAGAGATAAGAGAATAATAATGCATAAATGAGTTGTTTGAATGATTTTGTGTCTTACGAAAGCTTTTATAAATTTAAAATTTATAAGAAAGTAAGTGTGTTATTAGAAAAAATGTCCCAAGTTAGGGAGAGCATAGTGGATGGACATATATAGGATGCAATTTATAGTAAGAAACTTTGTCCATAACATGAGTCTTCTAATTCCTCTAAAAAAATATATGGAGTAAGAAGTCGAACATTTTTTAAAAAATTGATATATGAAATAAATAAAGATAAATTAAAACACATAGATAAGAGAATAATATTGCATAAATAAGTTGTTTGAATGATTTTGTATCTTATGAAAACTTTTATAAATATGAAATTTATAAGAAAGTAATAGTCTTATTAGACAAAATTTCACAAGCTATATTGTTTAATATTAATAGACAATTTATATAGATAATGTGTAATTTTTCTCTAAGAGACGTTGCATCACAAATTTAATTTCTTATAATGATATAAAATCAAATTCTTATTATAACTAAATATTAAAATATTATATTTTAAACAATTAATAACATGAAAAAATATAAAGTGCATAGAGATGAAAGATAATTTTTTTAATTAAAGAAGGAACTCACTTTGTTGCATTCAATTATATTTCTATTGTTCTTTTTAATCCCGATGGTCAGCTAAACGAACAACCCCATTTTTTTTTGTCAGAATTGCCATAAACACTCACCAATTACAAATGAGAGTTGCATAATTAACCAACTGACCCTTTTTTATTATATTTCTATTGTTCCTCAGTGAGTAATCTAGACTTAAGATTTATACAATACTAGCGTTTGAACGGGCACTCCCATGCCCGTTTGTCCGAATATTTAGTGTACACACGCGTCTAAACATAAACGTATTTTTTATTTCAATTTTTATCTTAAATAAAATTATTATTATAGAATTCAAACAGACATGTTCGTTTGTACGTTTTTTTAATGCGCACACAGTCCAAATATAAACAGGTACTTTTTAAATTTAATTTTTTTAATAACTTAAATGTATATATCATAATCGATATATGCATTCGGTTATAATACTTATCTAAATTCAAAATATCATAGTAAAATATTACATTTAATAAATTTCGTATCACATCGGCAAGTTTTCTCTTGTTGCCTAATTTCAAACTCTTAAACACAATATCTTACAACTTATCTAAAAAATTGTTTCCAAATTTTTATAATAGTAATCCTTCTTTTGAGAAAAACAACATAAAAATTTGTATAGCACCTACAAATAAATGGTATAATACATGAGAATTCTCATTTGCGTGACACTTTTAATGAAAGTCCCTGTCATAAAAATATATATTCAATAATTTCCTACTTCTCTTTCACGACAATAAATATATCTCTTTCTTGAAAATAAATATATTTAGTGAAAGATACGAAAGTTATCTTTCAAATACAATCACACAATATCTTATTTTATATTTTATTCATATTTTTAGATTATAATTATAGATAACAAAATTTAACCCAAACCTTAATTTAGATATAAAAAAAGTTAATTTTAGTAAAGAGAAGATGGAATTTTAGTCTATTAAAAAAATTAGATAAATGGATAAATTTATTAAAAAAATCATACCAACAAATTAAAATAAAAAATACAACTCAGAAAAATCTTATTAAGATCTTCACCATAGAAATAAGAATTCCATCAATTTAAAAACATTTCTATCAAATTATTTTTTAAAACTCTGTCTACATTATATTTTGGTTTGAGGGAAAGAAAACCGAAAACTAAAAATGAAATACATGCAAAAAAAATTATGCAATCGTCTATCCGTCACATATGTGATGGTTTGATGTTGATATCCGTATCACAATAAAAATCAAAATATTACATAAAAAAGTAGTACCAAATTATTATAGACAACATGTCTCAATTTTTAAGAAGAAAACCGAAATAATAAAAATGTTAAACCATAAAAGGTCATGATCAGTAAGTCAGTAAATTATTAAATATATTAGTGAAAAGAATCAGTAAATAAATTGACGTAAAAGTTCATTAATTAAAAATCAAATATGATCAATTAACTATAATACCAAGAAAAGTAAAAAAAGTATGATCTTAAAAAGAGATCCTTAGAGAAATCTCTACAATGTATCTATCAACATCAGCGTTTTTGCAATGACAATGAAAATGAAATTGATTTTGAACTCTTCATAAATTTTTTTTTTTACAATTAGACCATATTCTTATAAAATAGCACGGTCAGTCAAGGATGCTTAATAGAAAATTATTTTCTTTTGAAAGAGAGTTATCGGAACATAAATTAAAAGTTACAATTGGTTGTCCTAAACACATTTATATCCCTTTATTGCATAAATAGAAAAATAAAACCGCATTACATATTATGGACCAGTTATTGTAATTATTTTTTTAAATAATAATTATATTTAAGGAATTCCAAATCCATACCAAAACTAAAATCCTAACATAAATTTTATTAATTTTTGACCTTACACAATGGCATTTTTTTAGTTTCAATAGTAAAAAGATAAGATCAAGAAAGTAGTTCGTTCAAAAAAATCATCTGTATTTCAAATTGTCTATATTATAGATGGTAACCATTTCTAACTTACATAAAAAATAATTGCAATAACTGCTCCGTGTTTTCCTTTTGAAATTCATATAGGATAACCCATTCCAACTTCCCTAAATATAATTTTTATTTTTAAATAATTAAAATAACTGTTCTATAATTGAATGGCTGTGACATATATTTGACAATTTTATTATTTTTAGGGGTATTATTGGAAGTAAAATAGGTCATTCTAAAAAGTTCAATTCTCTTTATATATAGTTATAGATGTTATTTTAGATATTTCATCTTTTTGTTATCATTTTTGTTGGGATGTCGGAATTTTAAAAATTCACTCAAATTTAAAACTATTATAAATATCTTTTTTCATAAAAAAATATTTTTGAAAAATATCTTTTTGAAATCATTGTGATTTTGACAATGTCTTAATCTTAAATAATGTATATTTTTATTATAGGATGTCAAAATTATTCTTTTAATTTATTAAAAAAGAATCTAGAAACACTTTTAAAATATGGAAATACATTTTTATAAAAATTATTTTTAAAAATCTAAATAAAAAATCTATTTTTAACATTCTTTTCCTTTTCTTCTATAAAATTCATAAACCCATAAATTTTAATCTAACATGCGATTTATTTTTGTAATAATTTTTTAAAAGCAACACACATGCCGAAAAGATCACATTATAATAGTGATAAAGCCATACATGTGAATTGTATGTTTGTTTTAAAATCCTATCTTATTTTTTGTTTGCTTAAAAGATTTGAATTAACAGTTTGTTTCATGTTTCTCTAAAATTTTCTTTAGAGTCTTTTATTTTCAAGAATGTTGGTTATTTATAATTTTTTTTCTTTCTATTATTGTTTTCAAGTTTAAAGGATGGGAATCCAATATTTTCGTGAAAATAAATTTCAAGTAACTTTATTTTTTCACTACTATTCACATTTGTTTTTTTCTCAAATATTGATTGGTAAATATCAACAACTTATTTACACACATAAAATTGAGTTACCTCAATCACTTTTAACATTTGTTTTTTTTTCATAATTTTTAAATTAAATAAAATTTTTAAAATATATTTAGAAAATTTAATTTTTACTGAAACACATAAATAAAAATATTTTTTATAAAAATAACATTCATGTAAATATTTACGTAGAAATGTTATTTCATAACTTGAAATAACACAAAGGAATCCTTAAAAAGAAATGTCAATTAACCTTTTGTTGGTAAATTAATTAAAAATGTAATTAAGTTGTTAAAACTACAATTCAAAATAAACTAAAAATATTGTAATATTTTAAAAATAATATATAAAATAAATTAAAGGCTCAACAAAAAAATTACAGAAAAAGTAAGATTTAAATTCATATCAAAAGAAAGTTAAAGTGATATTCATTTTTAAAAGAAAAGGTTTATTGACTTTTGGGTACAACCTTGCATGTTGCTTTTGTGATTTTTAAAAGTGGAGGTTAAGCACTTTATAAGTAAGAGGACTCATACACCTATCACCTTAAGATTTTAGGTGAATATGTGGTGTCTCTCTCACTTGTTTGGGTGAGACTATGACCTTTAAACGAGTGTTTGATTCAATGTGAATGCTTTCCCCACATGATAACCTATCATTGGTATTAGAGCTTGGTTTGAGTAAGAGACCGATTCCTTATGTAGAAATTCTTGCTGCTATTGGGGTTATGAGGCGTGTTCCGTTGAAGTATCTAAGACGAGATTAGAGTGCAGTACAAGCACGAGGATGAAAGAAATTCCGCATGAATGATAGTGGATGGACATATGTAGGATGCAATTTGAAGTAAGAAACTTTGTTAATTACATGAGTTTTTTAATTTCTACAAAAAATATATATTAAGTAAGAAGTCGAACATTTTTTGGAATATTGACATATGAAATGAATAAAGAAAAATTAAAGCACAGAGATAAGAGAATAATAATGCATAATTGAGTTGTTTGAATGATTTTGTGGCTTACTAAAACTTTTATAAATTTGAAATTTATAAAAAAGTAAGTGTCTTATTAGAAAAAATGTCCCAAGTTAGGGAGAGCATAGTGGATGGACATATGTAGGATGCAACTTGAAATAAGAAACTTTGTTAATTACATGAGTTTTTTAATTTCTCTAAAAAATATATATTGAGTAAGAATTCGAACATTTTTTGAAATAGTGACATATGAAATGAATAAAGATAAATTAAAGCACAGAGATAAGAGAATAATAATGCATAAATGAGTTGTTTGAATGATTTTGTGTCTTACGAAAGCTTTTATAAATTTAAAATTTATAAGAAAGTAAGTGTGTTATTAGAAAAAATGTCCCAAGTTAGGGAGAGCATAGTGGATGGACATATATAGGATGCAATTTATAGTAAGAAACTTTGTCCATAACATGAGTCTTCTAATTCCTCTAAAAAAATATATGGAGTAAGAAGTCGAACATTTTTTAAAAAATTGATATATGAAATAAATAAAGATAAATTAAAACACATAGATAAGAGAATAATATTGCATAAATAAGTTGTTTGAATGATTTTGTATCTTATGAAAACTTTTATAAATATGAAATTTATAAGAAAGTAATAGTCTTATTAGACAAAATTTCACAAGCTATATTGTTTAATATTAATAGACAATTTATATAGATAATGTGTAATTTTTCTCTAAGAGACGTTGCATCACAAATTTAATTTCTTATAATGATATAAAATCAAATTCTTATTATAACTAAATATTAAAATATTATATTTTAAACAATTAATAACATGAAAAAATATAAAGTGCATAGAGATGAAAGATAATTTTTTTAATTAAAGAAGGAACTCACTTTGTTGCATTCAATTATATTTCTATTGTTCTTTTTAATCCCGATGGTCAGCTAAACGAACAACCCCATTTTTTTTTGTCAGAATTGCCATAAACACTCACCAATTACAAATGAGAGTTGCATAATTAACCAACTGACCCTTTTTTATTATATTTCTATTGTTCCTCAGTGAGTAATCTAGACTTAAGATTTATACAATACTAGCGTTTGAACGGGCACTCCCATGCCCGTTTGTCCGAATATTTAGTGTACACACGCGTCTAAACATAAACGTATTTTTTATTTCAATTTTTATCTTAAATAAAATTATTATTATAGAATTCAAACAGACATGTTCGTTTGTACGTTTTTTTAATGCGCACACAGTCCAAATATAAACAGGTACTTTTTAAATTTAATTTTTTTAATAACTTAAATGTATATATCATAATCGATATATGCATTCGGTTATAATACTTATCTAAATTCAAAATATCATAGTAAAATATTACATTTAATAAATTTCGTATCACATCGGCAAGTTTTCTCTTGTTGCCTAATTTCAAACTCTTAAACACAATATCTTACAACTTATCTAAAAAATTGTTTCCAAATTTTTATAATAGTAATCCTTCTTTTGAGAAAAACAACATAAAAATTTGTATAGCACCTACAAATAAATGGTATAATACATGAGAATTCTCATTTGCGTGACACTTTTAATGAAAGTCCCTGTCATAAAAATATATATTCAATAATTTCCTACTTCTCTTTCACGACAATAAATATATCTCTTTCTTGAAAATAAATATATTTAGTGAAAGATACGAAAGTTATCTTTCAAATACAATCACACAATATCTTATTTTATATTTTATTCATATTTTTAGATTATAATTATAGATAACAAAATTTAACCCAAACCTTAATTTAGATATAAAAAAAGTTAATTTTAGTAAAGAGAAGATGGAATTTTAGTCTATTAAAAAAATTAGATAAATGGATAAATTTATTAAAAAAATCATACCAACAAATTAAAATAAAAAATACAACTCAGAAAAATCTTATTAAGATCTTCACCATAGAAATAAGAATTCCATCAATTTAAAAACATTTCTATCAAATTATTTTTTAAAACTCTGTCTACATTATATTTTGGTTTGAGGGAAAGAAAACCGAAAACTAAAAATGAAATACATGCAAAAAAAATTATGCAATCGTCTATCCGTCACATATGTGATGGTTTGATGTTGATATCCGTATCACAATAAAAATCAAAATATTACATAAAAAAGTAGTACCAAATTATTATAGACAACATGTCTCAATTTTTAAGAAGAAAACCGAAATAATAAAAATGTTAAACCATAAAAGGTCATGATCAGTAAGTCAGTAAATTATTAAATATATTAGTGAAAAGAATCAGTAAATAAATTGACGTAAAAGTTCATTAATTAAAAATCAAATATGATCAATTAACTATAATACCAAGAAAAGTAAAAAAAGTATGATCTTAAAAAGAGATCCTTAGAGAAATCTCTACAATGTATCTATCAACATCAGCGTTTTTGCAATGACAATGAAAATGAAATTGATTTTGAACTCTTCATAAATTTTTTTTTTTACAATTAGACCATATTCTTATAAAATAGCACGGTCAGTCAAGGATGCTTAATAGAAAATTATTTTCTTTTGAAAGAGAGTTATCGGAACATAAATTAAAAGTTACAATTGGTTGTCCTAAACACATTTATATCCCTTTATTGCATAAATAGAAAAATAAAACCGCATTACATATTATGGACCAGTTATTGTAATTATATTTTTAAATAATAATTATATTTAAGGAATTCCAAATCCATACCAAAACTAAAATCCTAACATAAATTTTATTAATTTTTGACCTTACACAATGGCATTTTTTTAGTTTCAATAGTAAAAAGATAAGATCAAGAAAGTAGTTCGTTCAAAAAAATCATCTGTATTTCAAATTGTCTATATTATAGATGGTAACCATTTCTAACTTACATAAAAAATAATTGCAATAACTGCTCCGTGTTTTCCTTTTGAAATTCATATAGGATAACCCATTCCAACTTCCCTAAATATAATTTTTATTTTTAAATAATTAAAATAACTGTTCTATAATTGAATGGCTGTGACATATATTTGACAATTTTATTATTTTTAGGGGTATTATTGGAAGTAAAATAGGTCATTCTAAAAAGTTCAATTCTCTTTATATATAGTTATAGATGTTATTTTAGATATTTCATCTTTTTGTTATCATTTTTGTTGGGATGTCGGAATTTTAAAAATTCACTCAAATTTAAAACTATTATAAATATCTTTTTTCATAAAAAAATATTTTTGAAAAATATCTTTTTGAAATCATTGTGATTTTGACAATGTCTTAATCTTAAATAATGTATATTTTTATTATAGGATGTCAAAATTATTCTTTTAATTTATTAAAAAAGAATCTAGAAACACTTTTAAAATATGGAAATACATTTTTATAAAAATTATTTTTAAAAATCTAAATAAAAAATCTATTTTTAACATTCTTTTCCTTTTCTTCTATAAAATTCATAAACCCATAAATTTTAATCTAACATGCGATTTATTTTTGTAATAATTTTTTAAAAGCAACACACATGCCGAAAAGATCACATTATAATAGTGATAAAGCCATACATGTGAATTGTATGTTTGTTTTAAAATCCTATCTTATTTTTTGTTTGCTTAAAAGATTTGAATTAACAGTTTGTTTCATGTTTCTCTAAAATTTTCTTTAGAGTCTTTTATTTTCAAGAATGTTGGTTATTTATAATTTTTTTTCTTTCTATTATTGTTTTCAAGTTTAAAGGATGGGAATCCAATATTTTCGTGAAAATAAATTTCAAGTAACTTTATTTTTTCACTACTATTCACATTTGTTTTTTTCTCAAATATTGATTGGTAAATATCAACAACTTATTTACACACATAAAATTGAGTTACCTCAATCACTTTTAACATTTGTTTTTTTTTCATAATTTTTAAATTAAATAAAATTTTTAAAATATATTTAGAAAATTTAATTTTTACTGAAACACATAAATAAAAATATTTTTTATAAAAATAACATTCATGTAAATATTTACGTAGAAATGTTATTTCATAACTTGAAATAACACAAAGGAATCCTTAAAAAGAAATGTCAATTAACCTTTTGTTGGTAAATTAATTAAAAATGTAATTAAGTTGTTAAAACTACAATTCAAAATAAACTAAAAATATTGTAATATTTTAAAAATAATATATAAAATAAATTAAAGGCTCAACAAAAAAATTACAGAAAAAGTAAGATTTAAATTCATATCAAAAGAAAGTTAAAGTGATATTCATTTTTAAAAGAAAAGGTTTATTGACTTTTGGGTACAACCTTGCATGTTGCTTTTGTGATTTTTAAAAGTGGAGGTTAAGCACTTTATAAGTAAGAGGACTCATACACCTATCACCTTAAGATTTTAGGTGAATATGTGGTGTCTCTCTCACTTGTTTGGGTGAGACTATGACCTTTAAACGAGTGTTTGATTCAATGTGAATGCTTTCCCCACATGATAACCTATCATTGGTATTAGAGCTTGGTTTGAGTAAGAGACCGATTCCTTATGTAGAAATTCTTGCTGCTATTGGGGTTATGAGGCGTGTTCCGTTGAAGTATCTAAGACGAGATTAGAGTGCAGTACAAGCACGAGGATGAAAGAAATTCCGCATGAATGATAGTGGATGGACATATGTAGGATGCAATTTGAAGTAAGAAACTTTGTTAATTACATGAGTTTTTTAATTTCTACAAAAAATATATATTAAGTAAGAAGTCGAACATTTTTTGGAATATTGACATATGAAATGAATAAAGAAAAATTAAAGCACAGAGATAAGAGAATAATAATGCATAATTGAGTTGTTTGAATGATTTTGTGGCTTACTAAAACTTTTATAAATTTGAAATTTATAAAAAAGTAAGTGTCTTATTAGAAAAAATGTCCCAAGTTAGGGAGAGCATAGTGGATGGACATATGTAGGATGCAACTTGAAATAAGAAACTTTGTTAATTACATGAGTTTTTTAATTTCTCTAAAAAATATATATTGAGTAAGAATTCGAACATTTTTTGAAATAGTGACATATGAAATGAATAAAGATAAATTAAAGCACAGAGATAAGAGAATAATAATGCATAAATGAGTTGTTTGAATGATTTTGTGTCTTACGAAAGCTTTTATAAATTTAAAATTTATAAGAAAGTAAGTGTGTTATTAGAAAAAATGTCCCAAGTTAGGGAGAGCATAGTGGATGGACATATATAGGATGCAATTTATAGTAAGAAACTTTGTCCATAACATGAGTCTTCTAATTCCTCTAAAAAAATATATGGAGTAAGAAGTCGAACATTTTTTAAAAAATTGATATATGAAATAAATAAAGATAAATTAAAACACATAGATAAGAGAATAATATTGCATAAATAAGTTGTTTGAATGATTTTGTATCTTATGAAAACTTTTATAAATATGAAATTTATAAGAAAGTAATAGTCTTATTAGACAAAATTTCACAAGCTATATTGTTTAATATTAATAGACAATTTATATAGATAATGTGTAATTTTTCTCTAAGAGACGTTGCATCACAAATTTAATTTCTTATAATGATATAAAATCAAATTCTTATTATAACTAAATATTAAAATATTATATTTTAAACAATTAATAACATGAAAAAATATAAAGTGCATAGAGATGAAAGATAATTTTTTTAATTAAAGAAGGAACTCACTTTGTTGCATTCAATTATATTTCTATTGTTCTTTTTAATCCCGATGGTCAGCTAAACGAACAACCCCATTTTTTTTTGTCAGAATTGCCATAAACACTCACCAATTACAAATGAGAGTTGCATAATTAACCAACTGACCCTTTTTTATTATATTTCTATTGTTCCTCAGTGAGTAATCTAGACTTAAGATTTATACAATACTAGCGTTTGAACGGGCACTCCCATGCCCGTTTGTCCGAATATTTAGTGTACACACGCGTCTAAACATAAACGTATTTTTTATTTCAATTTTTATCTTAAATAAAATTATTATTATAGAATTCAAACAGACATGTTCGTTTGTACGTTTTTTTTAATGCGCACACAGTCCAAATATAAACAGGTACTTTTTAAATTTAATTTTTTTAATAACTTAAATGTATATATCATAATCGATATATGCATTCGGTTATAATACTTATCTAAATTCAAAATATCATAGTAAAATATTACATTTAATAAATTTCGTATCACATCGGCAAGTTTTCTCTTGTTGCCTAATTTCAAACTCTTAAACACAATATCTTACAACTTATCTAAAAAATTGTTTCCAAATTTTTATAATAGTAATCCTTCTTTTGAGAAAAACAACATAAAAATTTGTATAGCACCTACAAATAAATGGTATAATACATGAGAATTCTCATTTGCGTGACACTTTTAATGAAAGTCCCTGTCATAAAAATATATATTCAATAATTTCCTACTTCTCTTTCACGACAATAAATATATCTCTTTCTTGAAAATAAATATATTTAGTGAAAGATACGAAAGTTATCTTTCAAATACAATCACACAATATCTTATTTTATATTTTATTCATATTTTTAGATTATAATTATAGATAACAAAATTTAACCCAAACCTTAATTTAGATATAAAAAAAGTTAATTTTAGTAAAGAGAAGATGGAATTTTAGTCTATTAAAAAAATTAGATAAATGGATAAATTTATTAAAAAAATCATACCAACAAATTAAAATAAAAAATACAACTCAGAAAAATCTTATTAAGATCTTCACCATAGAAATAAGAATTCCATCAATTTAAAAACATTTCTATCAAATTATTTTTTAAAACTCTGTCTACATTATATTTTGGTTTGAGGGAAAGAAAACCGAAAACTAAAAATGAAATACATGCAAAAAAAATTATGCAATCGTCTATCCGTCACATATGTGATGGTTTGATGTTGATATCCGTATCACAATAAAAATCAAAATATTACATAAAAAAGTAGTACCAAATTATTATAGACAACATGTCTCAATTTTTAAGAAGAAAACCGAAATAATAAAAATGTTAAACCATAAAAGGTCATGATCAGTAAGTCAGTAAATTATTAAATATATTAGTGAAAAGAATCAGTAAATAAATTGACGTAAAAGTTCATTAATTAAAAATCAAATATGATCAATTAACTATAATACCAAGAAAAGTAAAAAAAGTATGATCTTAAAAAGAGATCCTTAGAGAAATCTCTACAATGTATCTATCAACATCAGCGTTTTTGCAATGACAATGAAAATGAAATTGATTTTGAACTCTTCATAAATTTTTTTTTTTACAATTAGACCATATTCTTATAAAATAGCACGGTCAGTCAAGGATGCTTAATAGAAAATTATTTTCTTTTGAAAGAGAGTTATCGGAACATAAATTAAAAGTTACAATTGGTTGTCCTAAACACATTTATATCCCTTTATTGCATAAATAGAAAAATAAAACCGCATTACATATTATGGACCAGTTATTGTAATTATTTTTTTAAATAATAATTATATTTAAGGAATTCCAAATCCATACCAAAACTAAAATCCTAACATAAATTTTATTAATTTTTGACCTTACACAATGGCATTTTTTTAGTTTCAATAGTAAAAAGATAAGATCAAGAAAGTAGTTCGTTCAAAAAAATCATCTGTATTTCAAATTGTCTATATTATAGATGGTAACCATTTCTAACTTACATAAAAAATAATTGCAATAACTGCTCCGTGTTTTCCTTTTGAAATTCATATAGGATAACCCATTCCAACTTCCCTAAATATAATTTTTATTTTTAAATAATTAAAATAACTGTTCTATAATTGAATGGCTGTGACATATATTTGACAATTTTATTATTTTTAGGGGTATTATTGGAAGTAAAATAGGTCATTCTAAAAAGTTCAATTCTCTTTATATATAGTTATAGATGTTATTTTAGATATTTCATCTTTTTGTTATCATTTTTGTTGGGATGTCGGAATTTTAAAAATTCACTCAAATTTAAAACTATTATAAATATCTTTTTTCATAAAAAAATATTTTTGAAAAATATCTTTTTGAAATCATTGTGATTTTGACAATGTCTTAATCTTAAATAATGTATATTTTTATTATAGGATGTCAAAATTATTCTTTTAATTTATTAAAAAAGAATCTAGAAACACTTTTAAAATATGGAAATACATTTTTATAAAAATTATTTTTAAAAATCTAAATAAAAAATCTATTTTTAACATTCTTTTCCTTTTCTTCTATAAAATTCATAAACCCATAAATTTTAATCTAACATGCGATTTATTTTTGTAATAATTTTTTAAAAGCAACACACATGCCGAAAAGATCACATTATAATAGTGATAAAGCCATACATGTGAATTGTATGTTTGTTTTAAAATCCTATCTTATTTTTTGTTTGCTTAAAAGATTTGAATTAACAGTTTGTTTCATGTTTCTCTAAAATTTTCTTTAGAGTCTTTTATTTTCAAGAATGTTGGTTATTTATAATTTTTTTTCTTTCTATTATTGTTTTCAAGTTTAAAGGATGGGAATCCAATATTTTCGTGAAAATAAATTTCAAGTAACTTTATTTTTTCACTACTATTCACATTTGTTTTTTTCTCAAATATTGATTGGTAAATATCAACAACTTATTTACACACATAAAATTGAGTTACCTCAATCACTTTTAACATTTGTTTTTTTTTCATAATTTTTAAATTAAATAAAATTTTTAAAATATATTTAGAAAATTTAATTTTTACTGAAACACATAAATAAAAATATTTTTTATAAAAATAACATTCATGTAAATATTTACGTAGAAATGTTATTTCATAACTTGAAATAACACAAAGGAATCCTTAAAAAGAAATGTCAATTAACCTTTTGTTGGTAAATTAATTAAAAATGTAATTAAGTTGTTAAAACTACAATTCAAAATAAACTAAAAATATTGTAATATTTTAAAAATAATATATAAAATAAATTAAAGGCTCAACAAAAAAATTACAGAAAAAGTAAGATTTAAATTCATATCAAAAGAAAGTTAAAGTGATATTCATTTTTAAAAGAAAAGGTTTATTGACTTTTGGGTACAACCTTGCATGTTGCTTTTGTGATTTTTAAAAGTGGAGGTTAAGCACTTTATAAGTAAGAGGACTCATACACCTATCACCTTAAGATTTTAGGTGAATATGTGGTGTCTCTCTCACTTGTTTGGGTGAGACTATGACCTTTAAACGAGTGTTTGATTCAATGTGAATGCTTTCCCCACATGATAACCTATCATTGGTATTAGAGCTTGGTTTGAGTAAGAGACCGATTCCTTATGTAGAAATTCTTGCTGCTATTGGGGTTATGAGGCGTGTTCCGTTGAAGTATCTAAGACGAGATTAGAGTGCAGTACAAGCACGAGGATGAAAGAAATTCCGCATGAATGATAGTGGATGGACATATGTAGGATGCAATTTGAAGTAAGAAACTTTGTTAATTACATGAGTTTTTTAATTTCTACAAAAAATATATATTAAGTAAGAAGTCGAACATTTTTTGGAATATTGACATATGAAATGAATAAAGAAAAATTAAAGCACAGAGATAAGAGAATAATAATGCATAATTGAGTTGTTTGAATGATTTTGTGGCTTACTAAAACTTTTATAAATTTGAAATTTATAAAAAAGTAAGTGTCTTATTAGAAAAAATGTCCCAAGTTAGGGAGAGCATAGTGGATGGACATATGTAGGATGCAACTTGAAATAAGAAACTTTGTTAATTACATGAGTTTTTTAATTTCTCTAAAAAATATATATTGAGTAAGAATTCGAACATTTTTTGAAATAGTGACATATGAAATGAATAAAGATAAATTAAAGCACAGAGATAAGAGAATAATAATGCATAAATGAGTTGTTTGAATGATTTTGTGTCTTACGAAAGCTTTTATAAATTTAAAATTTATAAGAAAGTAAGTGTGTTATTAGAAAAAATGTCCCAAGTTAGGGAGAGCATAGTGGATGGACATATATAGGATGCAATTTATAGTAAGAAACTTTGTCCATAACATGAGTCTTCTAATTCCTCTAAAAAAATATATGGAGTAAGAAGTCGAACATTTTTTAAAAAATTGATATATGAAATAAATAAAGATAAATTAAAACACATAGATAAGAGAATAATATTGCATAAATAAGTTGTTTGAATGATTTTGTATCTTATGAAAACTTTTATAAATATGAAATTTATAAGAAAGTAATAGTCTTATTAGACAAAATTTCACAAGCTATATTGTTTAATATTAATAGACAATTTATATAGATAATGTGTAATTTTTCTCTAAGAGACGTTGCATCACAAATTTAATTTCTTATAATGATATAAAATCAAATTCTTATTATAACTAAATATTAAAATATTATATTTTAAACAATTAATAACATGAAAAAATATAAAGTGCATAGAGATGAAAGATAATTTTTTTAATTAAAGAAGGAACTCACTTTGTTGCATTCAATTATATTTCTATTGTTCTTTTTAATCCCGATGGTCAGCTAAACGAACAACCCCATTTTTTTTTGTCAGAATTGCCATAAACACTCACCAATTACAAATGAGAGTTGCATAATTAACCAACTGACCCTTTTTTATTATATTTCTATTGTTCCTCAGTGAGTAATCTAGACTTAAGATTTATACAATACTAGCGTTTGAACGGGCACTCCCATGCCCGTTTGTCCGAATATTTAGTGTACACACGCGTCTAAACATAAACGTATTTTTTATTTCAATTTTTATCTTAAATAAAATTATTATTATAGAATTCAAACAGACATGTTCGTTTGTACGTTTTTTTTAATGCGCACACAGTCCAAATATAAACAGGTACTTTTTAAATTTAATTTTTTTAATAACTTAAATGTATATATCATAATCGATATATGCATTCGGTTATAATACTTATCTAAATTCAAAATATCATAGTAAAATATTACATTTAATAAATTTCGTATCACATCGGCAAGTTTTCTCTTGTTGCCTAATTTCAAACTCTTAAACACAATATCTTACAACTTATCTAAAAAATTGTTTCCAAATTTTTATAATAGTAATCCTTCTTTTGAGAAAAACAACATAAAAATTTGTATAGCACCTACAAATAAATGGTATAATACATGAGAATTCTCATTTGCGTGACACTTTTAATGAAAGTCCCTGTCATAAAAATATATATTCAATAATTTCCTACTTCTCTTTCACGACAATAAATATATCTCTTTCTTGAAAATAAATATATTTAGTGAAAGATACGAAAGTTATCTTTCAAATACAATCACACAATATCTTATTTTATATTTTATTCATATTTTTAGATTATAATTATAGATAACAAAATTTAACCCAAACCTTAATTTAGATATAAAAAAAGTTAATTTTAGTAAAGAGAAGATGGAATTTTAGTCTATTAAAAAAATTAGATAAATGGATAAATTTATTAAAAAAATCATACCAACAAATTAAAATAAAAAATACAACTCAGAAAAATCTTATTAAGATCTTCACCATAGAAATAAGAATTCCATCAATTTAAAAACATTTCTATCAAATTATTTTTTAAAACTCTGTCTACATTATATTTTGGTTTGAGGGAAAGAAAACCGAAAACTAAAAATGAAATACATGCAAAAAAAATTATGCAATCGTCTATCCGTCACATATGTGATGGTTTGATGTTGATATCCGTATCACAATAAAAATCAAAATATTACATAAAAAAGTAGTACCAAATTATTATAGACAACATGTCTCAATTTTTAAGAAGAAAACCGAAATAATAAAAATGTTAAACCATAAAAGGTCATGATCAGTAAGTCAGTAAATTATTAAATATATTAGTGAAAAGAATCAGTAAATAAATTGACGTAAAAGTTCATTAATTAAAAATCAAATATGATCAATTAACTATAATACCAAGAAAAGTAAAAAAAGTATGATCTTAAAAAGAGATCCTTAGAGAAATCTCTACAATGTATCTATCAACATCAGCGTTTTTGCAATGACAATGAAAATGAAATTGATTTTGAACTCTTCATAAATTTTTTTTTTTACAATTAGACCATATTCTTATAAAATAGCACGGTCAGTCAAGGATGCTTAATAGAAAATTATTTTCTTTTGAAAGAGAGTTATCGGAACATAAATTAAAAGTTACAATTGGTTGTCCTAAACACATTTATATCCCTTTATTGCATAAATAGAAAAATAAAACCGCATTACATATTATGGACCAGTTATTGTAATTATTTTTTTAAATAATAATTATATTTAAGGAATTCCAAATCCATACCAAAACTAAAATCCTAACATAAATTTTATTAATTTTTGACCTTACACAATGGCATTTTTTTAGTTTCAATAGTAAAAAGATAAGATCAAGAAAGTAGTTCGTTCAAAAAAATCATCTGTATTTCAAATTGTCTATATTATAGATGGTAACCATTTCTAACTTACATAAAAAATAATTGCAATAACTGCTCCGTGTTTTCCTTTTGAAATTCATATAGGATAACCCATTCCAACTTCCCTAAATATAATTTTTATTTTTAAATAATTAAAATAACTGTTCTATAATTGAATGGCTGTGACATATATTTGACAATTTTATTATTTTTAGGGGTATTATTGGAAGTAAAATAGGTCATTCTAAAAAGTTCAATTCTCTTTATATATAGTTATAGATGTTATTTTAGATATTTCATCTTTTTGTTATCATTTTTGTTGGGATGTCGGAATTTTAAAAATTCACTCAAATTTAAAACTATTATAAATATCTTTTTTCATAAAAAAATATTTTTGAAAAATATCTTTTTGAAATCATTGTGATTTTGACAATGTCTTAATCTTAAATAATGTATATTTTTATTATAGGATGTCAAAATTATTCTTTTAATTTATTAAAAAAGAATCTAGAAACACTT
Organism: Lathyrus sativus; assembly: GCA_963859935.3. Classification (NCBI taxonomy): domain Eukaryota; kingdom Viridiplantae; phylum Streptophyta; class Magnoliopsida; order Fabales; family Fabaceae; genus Lathyrus; species Lathyrus sativus. The sequence goes on along the minus strand of CAWUDS030000443.1, from coordinate 2,551,098 downwards.
TTAAAATATGGAAATACATTTTTATAAAAATTATTTTTAAAAATCTAAATAAAAAATCTATTTTTAACATTCTTTTCCTTTTCTTCTATAAAATTCATAAACCCATAAATTTTAATCTAACATGCGATTTATTTTTGTAATAATTTTTTAAAAGCAACACACATGCCGAAAAGATCACATTATAATAGTGATAAAGCCATACATGTGAATTGTATGTTTGTTTTAAAATCCTATCTTATTTTTTGTTTGCTTAAAAGATTTGAATTAACAGTTTGTTTCATGTTTCTCTAAAATTTTCTTTAGAGTCTTTTATTTTCAAGAATGTTGGTTATTTATAATTTTTTTTCTTTCTATTATTGTTTTCAAGTTTAAAGGATGGGAATCCAATATTTTCGTGAAAATAAATTTCAAGTAACTTTATTTTTTCACTACTATTCACATTTGTTTTTTTCTCAAATATTGATTGGTAAATATCAACAACTTATTTACACACATAAAATTGAGTTACCTCAATCACTTTTAACATTTGTTTTTTTTTCATAATTTTTAAATTAAATAAAATTTTTAAAATATATTTAGAAAATTTAATTTTTACTGAAACACATAAATAAAAATATTTTTTATAAAAATAACATTCATGTAAATATTTACGTAGAAATGTTATTTCATAACTTGAAATAACACAAAGGAATCCTTAAAAAGAAATGTCAATTAACCTTTTGTTGGTAAATTAATTAAAAATGTAATTAAGTTGTTAAAACTACAATTCAAAATAAACTAAAAATATTGTAATATTTTAAAAATAATATATAAAATAAATTAAAGGCTCAACAAAAAAATTACAGAAAAAGTAAGATTTAAATTCATATCAAAAGAAAGTTAAAGTGATATTCATTTTTAAAAGAAAAGGTTTATTGACTTTTGGGTACAACCTTGCATGTTGCTTTTGTGATTTTTAAAAGTGGAGGTTAAGCACTTTATAAGTAAGAGGACTCATACACCTATCACCTTAAGATTTTAGGTGAATATGTGGTGTCTCTCTCACTTGTTTGGGTGAGACTATGACCTTTAAACGAGTGTTTGATTCAATGTGAATGCTTTCCCCACATGATAACCTATCATTGGTATTAGAGCTTGGTTTGAGTAAGAGACCGATTCCTTATGTAGAAATTCTTGCTGCTATTGGGGTTATGAGGCGTGTTCCGTTGAAGTATCTAAGACGAGATTAGAGTGCAGTACAAGCACGAGGATGAAAGAAATTCCGCATGAATGATAGTGGATGGACATATGTAGGATGCAATTTGAAGTAAGAAACTTTGTTAATTACATGAGTTTTTTAATTTCTACAAAAAATATATATTAAGTAAGAAGTCGAACATTTTTTGGAATATTGACATATGAAATGAATAAAGAAAAATTAAAGCACAGAGATAAGAGAATAATAATGCATAATTGAGTTGTTTGAATGATTTTGTGGCTTACTAAAACTTTTATAAATTTGAAATTTATAAAAAAGTAAGTGTCTTATTAGAAAAAATGTCCCAAGTTAGGGAGAGCATAGTGGATGGACATATGTAGGATGCAATTTGAAATAAGAAACTTTGTTAATTACATGAGTTTTTTAATTTCTCTAAAAAATATATATTGAGTAAGAATTCAAACATTTTTTGAAATAGTGACATATGAAATGAATAAAGATAAATTAAAGCACAGAGATAAGAGAATAATAATGCATAAATGAGTTGTTTGAATGATTTTGTGTCTTATGAAAGCTTTTATAAATTTAAAATTTATAAGAAAATAAGTGTGTTATTAGAAAAAATGTCCCAAGTTAGGGAGAGCATTGTGGATGGACATATATACGATGCAATTTATAGTAAGAAACTTTGTCCATAACATGAGTCATCTAATTCCTCTAAAAAAATACTAAAAAAATATATGGAGTAAGAAGTCAAACATTTTTTGAAATATTGATATATGAAATAAATAAAGATAAATTAAAACACAAAGATAAGAGAATAATATTGCATAAATAAGTTGTTTGAATGATTTTGTATCTTATGAAAACTTTTATAAATATGAAATTTATAAGAAAGTAATAGTCTTATTAGACAAAATTTCACAAGCTATATTGTTTAATATTAATAGACAATTTATATAGATAATGTGTAATTTTTCTCTAAGAGACGTTGCATCACAAATTTAATTTCTTATAATGATATAAAATCAAATTCTTATTATAACTAAATATTAAAATATTATATTTTAAACAATTAATAACATGAAAAAATATAAAGTGCATAGAGATGAAAGATAATTTTTTTAATTAAAGAAGGAACTCACTTTGTTGCATTCAATTATATTTCTATTGTTCTTTTTAATCCCGATGGTCAGCTAAACGAACAACCCCATTTTTTTTGTCAGAATTGCCATAAACACTCACCAATTACAAATGAGAGTTGCATAATTAA
>CAWUDS030000443.1:2518927-2548127 GCA_963859935.3 Lathyrus sativus | reverse complement strand
TGAGCATACGTAGGCACGAGGGCCCCAATCCTTGGCGAGCACCCTATCCTCTAACCACCCATCTCTCCTTAGCGTCTTTAACCTTTTAACCTACGAATTCTACCTTTATCAACGAGAAGAAAACAAGTAAACCTCAACAACACTCCCCACAATTACCTTAAGAGGTTCCCGTCGAGTACGACGGACGTGAGGGGTGCTAATACCTTCCCCTCACGTAACCGACTCCTGAACCCAGAACTTGGTTGCGACATCCCTGTTCCTGTCCTTTCGTTTTAAGAGGTTTTCTCGATATTTTCCTCTCCCGTTTATTTGGGAAAAATAAAGTTCGGTGGCGACTCTGTCGAACCGCATTTCCGCGCCTTTCGCGCGAGGGTCGTCTCTCCGAAATGTCTCCATGATTTTTCGAGGTGCGACAGGTGGCGACTCTGCTGGGGACATTGCTCCATGCAAAGAGAGAGTCGAGCCTATCTTTTGGTTTGTGAGGAGTGTTTGTTTTTATTTGTTTTCTTCTTGTTTATGTATTTGTTCTCTTGTGGATTTTATTTGTGCTTGTTATCTTGATTGCCTGTTGGTTCTTGGGATGACATCATGAGTAAAGCTCTACGCCCGAGCTTTAGTAAAAGCAGAGAGAACATTTAGTTTAGAATTAGTAGTCGAGTAGTGTTAGTCACCAATGATTCGCTCCTTGTGTGCCTAGCATGAAAGCTCCTCCAGAGGAGACCTATTCGTAGATCTTGTTGTAACACAGCTAGCCTGTTGCACGACTTGATTAATGAAGGGTCCGTGATTCTGGGAACCTTTTGTTAGCACCAGTTCCAATATTGGTGGTCGTGTAGTGTTGGTCTCCGAGGACTCGCTCCTTGTGCGCCTAACATGAGGACTCCGCTCAGGAGAGACCTTATCGTTGTAATACAGCTAGCCTGTTGCGTGATGCTAATACGATTAGTGTCCGTGATCTTGGGAACCAAACATAGAAACCATCCTGTGAGTGGGTTTATGGGTAGAGTGTCTAGATCTTCCCGTATAGGGCTTACCGGTCAGGTTTCTTTGGTCAGAAATTTTGGTTACCTACCTATTACATTTATCAGCTTCAGAGTTGTTTGAACTGCGATCCTGGATCTTGTATCTTGCATTGCATCTTGCATATCATTTGCATTGCATTTCATATGTTGTGCATTTTGCATTTCCAGTCCTTCAACAGAATCTTATGTCTTCATTCCTTCCTCTCCAGTAAATCAAGTTGATTCCTCGATACCAATACGCAACTAGAGCCAATACAAGACGAATGATGGAGCAGATTCAGAAGGAGCAAGCTGCCTTCAGGGAAGAGTTGGATTCTATGAAAGGAAAGATTGACCAGATCCTCGAAGCCATTCTCGCGGCCAAAAGAGAGGAAGAACAGCGTGAAGCTGCTGTTGTCGTCAACAATGGTCAAGGACAAGGGTCTACTGCCATCCCTTTGGTTCCAATTCCAAATCCTCATGGGATGTCGTTGAACTTCAATAACGCAGCCGAAGGAAACACTTCTTAGCCAATCCCAGTGCCTGGAGTTACTGTTGGAGCTATCCCGCAGGCTCAGCCTACTGTCGTGCAGATCCCAGCTCCCCATACCGAAGATACTCTGATGGATCATTATGACGACGTTCAGAACTATCATGCTGCTATCCCCATTTCCAGTCCTGTTGCTGCTCAGGATTCAGAAGCTATGAAGATGTGCCGAGATCTAGCCGAGAAACTCCGAGCCATGGAGGGACACAATTCAAATTCTTTCAGTGCTTTGGAATTGTGCTTGGTGCCTGATGTTGTCATTCCTCCCAAGTTCAAGGTGCCCGAATTTTCAAAGTACAAAGGTCTTAGTTGCCCAAATATTCATCTGAAGATGTACTGTCGCAAGATGGCTGCCTATGCCAGAGATGAAAAACTCATGATTCATTGCTTCCAAGACAGTTTGTCTGGGGCATCACTCGAATGGTATATGCAGCTGGAACATAACAGTGTGCACACTTGGGCCGAGCTAGCCGATGCATTTGTCAAACAGTATAAGTACAACACCGATCTTGCTCCGAATCATACTCAACTTCAGAGTATGACTCAAAAGGATGGCGAATCTTTCAAGGAGTACGCGCAACGATGGAGAGAGCTAGCCGCAAGGGTGCATCCGCCTCTGGTTGACCGTGAACTAATTGACATCTTTATGGGTACTTTACAAGGCCAGTACTACAAAAAGCTGATTGGTAGTGTCTCCGCTGGATTCTCTGATTTGGTGATCGTTGGTGAGAGAATTGAAGAAGGGCTGAAGAGTGGAAAGATCCCAGGAGGTTCTAACAACCAAGCCAATGTCAAGAAGCCTTTCAACGGATACAAGAAGAAAGAGGGTGAAACAAATGCCATCTCTTTGCAGAAAGAGCAAGCTCCTCAACAAGCTCCCGCTCCTATGCCTTATCAAGTCCCTTACTACCAGTATCTGTATGTCGCTGCTGCGCAATATGCTTCAATGCCTTATCAACCAGCTGTTCAAGCAGTGCAAGCTCAAATGCCACAGCAACAGGCTCCTCAGCAACAAACCTATAATCAGCAAGGATACCAATATCCTCCTCAACAACAACAAATGCAAGCTACTCAGCAACGACAAGGTACTCGCCCACAGTGTCAGCAGAGAACATGGAGGCCAGAAAGAGTCTTTGATCGTCTACTAATGACATATGCTAAAATATTTGCTCAGTTGGTGGAGAAGAAAGTTGTTGTTCTGAGAGATTTGGCTCCTCCAACTGTCATTCCTGCCGATTACGATGCAAATGCTCATTGTGAGTTTCATAAGGGCGCTCCAGGTCATACCATTGAGGACTGCAGAGCTTTCAAGCACATAATTCAAGACATGATCGACAGGGATGCTATCAACTTTAATGGGAAGTCTCCAAATGTCATCAACAATCCAATGCCACCAGCTAACTAGTGCCAACATCAGATCAAGCAAAGTCAAGTTCATTTCTCGAAGAAGGCCGTCATGTTGCCATTTCATATTTCGCATTTCTTATGTTTTGTCTTTATTTGTTTAAGTATTGTATGCCTTGAACAATTGTCATTCGTATTCGGTTTTCATTAATGTATCGTTTATGCATGTTTTGAATTAGTTATGTCGTATTCACTCATTTTCACTTATCACCGACACATTTATTCACTCCACTCTATTCACTGTTGTTTAGCTTGATTTGAGGGAGGATGATGAAAACAAGATACCCATAATTGCAAAACGCATGCTTTCAGATTGAATCTCGTCAATGATGTACAGGCATTGCTTCAATTCCCCAAACCCCAGAGATATACGGAGTTAATCCCTAGTAGACCACTTCGAGCCCAAAAGTAGTAGTTTCCTTCGGATATTCAAACCTTTACACTCAACCTGGGGCAGGGTAGTGTTCAGTTAATCTAATCTCGCACTCAAATCAAAAAAAAAGGGAAAAACCCAGAAGACGGTTGTTCATCAATTACCCATGTTATGGCAGTCACAATCCTCCAACAAAATCCAAAAAAAAAAAATCAAAAGCCGGCTAAGTCAAACACCTCAGAGGGGACTTAGGCAAAATCAAGGTTATCCCGATGGATCTAACAAACAAAGTCAATCCGTGCAAAAGTTAGGGATCAAAACAAAAGTAAAAGAGGACCCCGAAACCCTCAACAAAAACAAAATAAGATTCAGTGGCCACCCAAATCAAAAGGGGCACTGACATCCATCAAAAAACCAAAATAAGGTGACTGCCACGTCGAGCAAACCTTGAATCATCAAGTTTATACCGTTAAGACAAGTGTAGAATTAACTGAGCGTAGGACTGGAGATCATTAAGAAGAAGGGGTGGGTATGAATCATACTTTGAGCCTAGCATCCTTTGCTTCATAACCGTGAACCAGACCACGTTATAACCCTCGAAAGACCTAATTGAGGCAAGGTTTATTCTGAAAGCATACTATCGCAAGGTTGCGTAACCTGACTCCTAACATGATTTCTAATCATCAGCATTGGTGTCATTATCCTTGCTACATCTTCTACACCAATCAAAATTAGCACTATGTTGGGGCTAACTGTCCATTCGTCTCACTATCACGGCACTCTCAATAAATGACACACCTTTTTTCAAAACTTACATTGAACTTTGCATTAATATTACCATTTATGAATGTACAATTTTAATTGCAAATCAGTGCTAGGTATTCAAGGACATCTCAATGAGGGGCAATCGAGGAGGAACTTGACTTTCAGTGGCGTACACGAAGCAAGAGTACTTCAAACCCCATAGGCTGGGGCAGGTCATTCAACAGCTCGAGCAGGGGAAAACCATCAGAGTTCGGTTTCAGAATTGGTTAATCTGGGGTATATCATTACCATATTCAGACTGGGGCAGGACCAAGTTATCCTAATCATCAGGCAGGGCTGCAACCTTCTCTAAAGCAAATCACTAAGTAACCAGACTGAGGAAATCCAGAGGACATCTTCTGCTCCAATCATGACATCTTCAGCAAACAGCGTGTCGAGGAAGTCAATCCCTCCCACCACCCAAAGTCCAATCCGCATTGGCAACTACCAGAAATCCACCATTGATGGCGTCTCCCTGCATTTCCAATTACCTGTCGGCAATCATATGCATCATACGCATCTCGTTCGCTATCATAAGCATCTTACATCATATGCATACTCAAATCATATCATACTTCCCCGGCTCTTGCATCTCCGCGCGTCAGCAGCATTTGCACTTCCATTTGTTATGGAACATCATTATCATTCAGCATCCGCATATGTAAGTCAAGGTCCAGGATCAATCTCGAAGTCTTCCAAGACTGTCATCAGGCCAGTCAGGGGCATCTTCCACAAGGTCGTGGATTTCTCCCACAAATTTCAAGAGCTTCAAAGCAATCATCAGCCCAGTTATGGGAAATCTTCTGCAATTATAGGTTTCTCCCACAAAATTTGAAGTTATTCAAAGCAAGATTTGGCCCAGGCAGGGGCATCTTTTTCAAGACTATGGGTATCTCCCATGACGTATTGTTGATCAAATCTTCAAATCAACATACGGCCCAGTCAGAGGCATACCATTTAAGACCGTGGGTGTTCCCCACGAAGTTGTTCATCCCAGTCAGGGGCATCTTCAGCAAAGCCGTGAGCGTTCCTCACGAAGTTGTTCAACCTTTCATTGATCAAGATAAAATTTTAAGACAAACTCAGCCCAGCCAGAGGCATCTTCTTCAGAATTCATGGGCGTAACCATGAAATCATTTCAGCAAAACTATGATCTCCAAACAAAGATGGTGGGCATACCCCATTGACTCATTTCAATTCAATTTTCCTCTTGGGGGTCCCCCAATGAGTTGTACCCAGCAAGCGTGACCGTTGTCAATTGCCTTACTATCATCCTTTTGGTGATAGTCGAACCTCGTCAGTTCAACCTAGCCTGCATCCTTTTGGTGTTGGTAAACTTCAAATCTGTGTTGCCCTATCATCCTTTTGGTGATAGAGACCTGTGTGTGTGAGTTTCGCTCCGTCATCCTTTTGGTGGGGGGTCTATCATAGTCATTAATGATAGATTGTGCGATTGTTTGTGTTTCGCTCCGTCATCCTTTTAGTGGGGGGTCTATCATAGTCATTAATGATAGATTGTGCGATTGTTTGTGTTTCGCTCCGTCATCCTTTTGGTGGGGGGTCTATCATAGTCATTAATGATAGATTATGCGATAGTTTGTTTGTGTTTCGCTCTGTCATCCTTTTGGTGGGGGGTCTATCGTAGTCATTAACGATAGATTGTGCGATAATAGTTTGTGTTTCGCTCCGTCATCCTTTTGGTGGAGGGTCTATCATAGTCATTAATGATAGATTGTGCGATGTTTGTTTGTGTTTCGCTCCGTCATCCTTTTGGTGGGGGGTCTATCATAGTCATTAACGATAGATTGTGCGATAGTTTGTTTGTGTTTCTCTCCGTCATCCTTTTGGTGGGGGGTCTATCATAGTCATTAACGATAGATTGTGCGATAGTTTGTTTGTGTTTCGCTCTGTCATCCTTTTGGTGGGGGGTCTATCATAGTCATTAATGATAGATTGTGCGATTGTTTGTGTTTCGCTCCGTCATCCTTTTGGTGGGGGGTCTGTCAACTGGATTGGTGTCAGATTGTGCGATAGTGTTTGTCCTATCATCCTTTTGGTGGTAGTGGCCGGTGTGTGTTTCGCTCCGTCCTCCTTTTGGTGGGGGGTCTGTCATTTGGATTGGTGTCAGATTGTGCGATAGTTTGTTTATGTTTCGCTCCATCATCCTTTTGGTGAGGGGTCTATCATAGTTATTAATGATAGATTGTGCGATGTTTGTTTGTGTTTCGCTCCATCATCCTTTTGGTGAGGGGTCTGTCACAGTCATTAATGATAGGTTGTGCGATGTTTGTTTGTGTTTTGCTCTACCATCCTTTTGGTGGTAATAGTCGTGTGTGTTTCATTCCATCATCCTTTTGGTGATGACGACCTTTTGCCAGTTGCTTACAGTTGACTCAGAGGTCTACATTTATCAAGTATTTTCAATTCTCAAGCATCTCTTTTTCTTTCGGACAAATTCAGGGTCTTCTTTATATCTAATTGACTTCTACCTCAGGAAAACGAACGCTGTAGCAGTTCATTTCCCTAGGTTTAAGCCTATTAGATAGGGGCATCTGTCATACCCTAAATTTGTCCTACCAATTTGTAGATATTTTCTTATTTTTTTTATTTTTTGCATTTTTTCTTAATTTCATGTCATTTAAGACACGTGTCCGCCCCCGATTCAACGTTTTTTTAAATCTCGATTATTTTGCCCAATGAGAGTGTGACACGTGGCCTGAGGGGCATTTTAGTAAATTTTGTTTCCATTTTCATTTCCCTATTTTTCTTGCAAATATTACCTTTTTGTTCATTTTTTTTATTTTATCATTTATTTAATTTTATTAGATGTAGAATTGTTTATTTGAATAGTTTTATTTTTATTTTTTATTAGAAGTTAGATAGATACTCTTTTTTTTTTATAGATTTAACATTAGAATTAAATTTCTTTTATCTAATATTTATCTTAATTAGAGTAGAATATTATTTGTCTTTTTTAAAAAAAAAGTAGTTTATTAAGTTTTTTTTGGTTTTTTAAATAGACTTCTTTTATATAGTTATTAGAGTTTTTATTTATTTATTTATTATTAATTAGATTAGTAGTAGTTAATTACCTTTTCTTTTTTATTATTATTTATTTATTTGGATTAATATTAACTTTATTAGATTTTTTTGAAATTAAGTAAAGTATTTAAAGTTATTAGTTTTATTTATCTATTTATTATTTTATTAGATTATTAATTAATTACCACCTTTTTGTTTATTTATTTATTCAGATTTAGTTTAATTTAATTAGGTTTTTTTTTAATTTTTTTATTAGTTAATTAATATTAGTTAGGTTTTGTTTTAGCTTTTAAGTGTTAACATTTTATTAGCCTGTGGTATCTAATTAAGTCAATTTTAACTCATTTCTTTTATTAATCTATCAGTAATTAACAGCTTTAATGTGAGTTATTTTGGGTCCACTAGTCAGATTGCATGCAGGCCCATTAGGTCATCTTTGCCACTTGTCAGCAGGCTATAAAGCTCATCCTCTTCCTTCATTGAATGCAGACACATTTCCCAAAGACTGATACCCTAGCCCTACAGCCGCCACCTAACCCTAATTCCAACCCTAACCCTAGTTCACATGCAAACCCTAAAGCATCTTCACCGGCAAAATCAAATGGATCGACTCCCACCGAAAAATCCTCACCGGGAAACTCATAAAACATTCATGTGTTCTTCGTGTTCTTATTTTTCCAGTAAAAAATCATCATATTCAAAATTTTCTCCAACAACTTCCTTTGATCTTCATCATTTTGGTCCGTTTCTGCAGAAATTCATCTCAATCTTCATGAACATTCAACCTCCTTCAAACTTTTTCCCCAGAAAATCTCCATACATTCAACCGTGATTCATCGTTTTTTTTCAAGAATTTCTACAAACCAAAACAACATTTCCAGATCAACATTCATGGATCTTCAAAAATCCTATATCTAACTCCATCTGTGACATGCAACCCAAATCCGAACTCGCTCATCACCAAAGAAAACCAAATCGCGTCAAAGGAATACACAGCCTCACAATCAAAAAGACACAACCATCATCTTCGGATCTCGCAACTTACCTCCGTCCAAACCATCATCACGAACCCCTCACCGGTTCTTCTTAACCTTCAACATCATCAGCCGCAACAACCTCGCCCAAATGGTTTTTTCCGCTCTTCAAATCACGATCTGAACTCACACCTTCATCCATTGATGATTTTACAAACGACTCCACCGCAACTCAACGCCTCCGTTTTCCTCCCAACACCATGAACATTTCAACATCGGCTTCCTTCAATATCCATATGTGTTCGTCTAGGTTGTGGTGTTTTGTTTTGTTTCTGTTCATTTGGTTTTACAGGTGATGATGATGTCGGAGTGCGATGAGGAGAATAGAGTTTTTCGATTAGATTTTGGATGGAAAGAAAAAGAACAGATGGAATGGGTGGGAGTGACGGCGGCAGACATAAGCAGATCTAGGTTTTTTTTTAGCAAACGAAGTGAAGGATGAAGGGAAAGAGGTCGTGGACTCTTTCATATGGGTAGTGGGCCTTTGGCCCATTCGTGTATTTCCTGGATTGTCACCCCCCGTCTTTCTCATGACTTCCCCCTGTTCAGTTTAGTGTATGTGATGTTGGGCTTAAGGCCCAACGGATTCCCCATGTCCAATTTCGTCATGCACCCCCCTCTGTTAGTTTTTTGTTGCTGTTTTTTGGGCCAAGCCCAATTGTTTTTCTGGATACACCCCTGCCTGGCGGCTAACATACCCTCTGTTTTTAATTATTTTTCAATCTATTTTTTAACTTATTTTATTCTTAATATTATTTTTATAGTATATATTAAATATTTTCAAACTTATTTTCAATAATTTTTTTTTCTTAGTCTTTATTTAAGTTACTAAAATTTTTTCAAACTCATTGTTAAAATAGTTTTTTAGTATTTATTTAAAAATTAACTACTAAAATTATTTCTTAAATTAAATCATGAGAAACTAAATCCTTGAAGTCTAGCACTTCTTGGATTTTTTGGACAATCATTATTGGGGTGTACACCTTAGATAGTGTATTATTCGACTTCTCATTTTTAAAAAAAATACTCTTTTTTTTAACAAAGAAATATCATAAGAATCTAGCATTTCGCGTGATATTTCCTTTGTTCATCCAAACATTTTCAAATGAAAATGGTGTTGTCGAGATCTAGCATCTCGATAATACTCCGATTAATTGGTTGTGAGGCCGACGTCTCATTTATCAAATAATTATCATTTCTCCTAAATTATTTTCAAATTTAATGTCTTATCCTTACCTCATATGCACAAATCCTTTTCATACTTCATTTCATTTCAAATCAAATGCAAAACATTTTCTATATTAAAATTCCAAAAGAAGGAGGTTCTTGGGATCTAGCATTCCTTGAATCTTCGAGTGAATAGTTCTTGAGGCGCACTCTTGAGTTATTATTTACTCAATCTTTCGACTTTTTTCAAAACATTTTCTCAATTCAAATTACCGAAAGAAGGAGGTTCTTGTAAGAGCACAGATTGTGTCTTAGTTATATCTCTATGTTTTGATGATAACACTTATAAATTTTGTATTCAAGAATTATATACTCTAAACGTGTTCTAGATTGTTTGCTACAGGCATTAAAGAAAATTATCTTAAGAAAGCAAATTAAGATCTAAACAATGTTATTATGAAGGACATCATAAGTTCAAGAGCATCTTAGTGAAGATCTGAACGCTGCTCCCAGAAGAATCTGACTACTGTCTCTTGAAGATTCTGAAGCAGGAGCCTCTAAAGCATAGAAGACTCTGCTCTGAGAGATTTACACGCTCAAGCACACAAGCTGCGCGTACTCTGATTCAGCTCAATCTGAAGAACATCCAATACTCTGAAGATCCAGAAGATCTCTATTCTGGAGACTCTGAAGATTCAGATTCTATTGTTGAAAGCTGAACTTACTTTGAAGAAGATTTAAATATGTACGTTGGTTTATCTCAACAGCTCTTTCCTATTTTGTGCTAGACACAAGGACACAGACAAAAAGGTTTTATCTGTGCATTCCATTCTAAGGAAAGTTTTCTGCAAGTGAAGACAAAAGGCATCAGGCTTGTTTCAGCACAGCCTCTAATGTAAAGACAAAAGGCTTCAGGCTTTTCTGCACAGCCTTCAACGTAACAAGACTTCTTGGATCTTAGTGCCTATATAAAGAAGTCCACTCCATCTTCTTCAGTATCGAACCTCTAGCAAAATCACTCATCAAAGCAAATCTCTCAAAGCTCTTATTATTTTATTTTGCTTTAACTTTGTTCTTAACTTAAGAGAAATATCACAGTTGTGATAACAGCTTATTAGAAGCATTCTTACTCTTGTAAAAGTTTTACATTGTTTGTAAAAGGTTTTCCTTAAGAGGATCCAGTTGGGATCAGTTGCTCTTGAGAAGACTAAGAACAGTTGTTCTTAGGTGTTGCTATTTGTAATCTGATTGATTTAAATAGTGGATTAAGTCCTTGACAGAGAAAGGCAAATCACTCTTGAGAGGGTGGACTGGAGTAGTTGTATTCAACGAACCAGGATAAAAATATCTGTGTTCTAATCTTTGATTTTTAGTCTTACTTATTCAACCCCCCCCCCCCTTCTAAGTAATTTTCTCACCTTCAGTTGGCATCAGAGCTCCGGTTCTGCGCCTTCAGTTGGCATCAGAGCTCCGGTTCTGCGTGTGCTCCACTTAACCGTGACAGTTAAAGATCCAGTGAGAAAGATACTTTGATATTTGTTTTGTTGTCATTATGGATACATCTACATCAACTTACAACAACAAATATGAAGGATATAGGATCAGTACCAAGCCACCCATGTTTGATGGGGAAAAATTTGACTATTGGAAAGATAGAATAGAAAATTTTTTCCTTGGGTATGATGCTGATCTTTGGGATATGGTCATTGATGGATATAAACATCCTACTGATGAGGATGGCAAAAAGATTGATAGAAAATCAATGACTGAAGTACAGAAAAGAGATTTCAAGAATCACCACAAAGCCAGAACTATATTGCTTAATGCAATCTCTCATACTGAGTATGAGAAGATTACAAACAGAGATACTGCTCATGACATGTTTGAGTCACTCAAAATGACTCATGAGGGAAACTCTCAGGTTAAAGAGACCAAGGCGCTGGCGCTTATACAGAAGTATGAGGCATTTAAAATGGAAGAGTCTGAAAATGTAGAAACTATGTTTTCTAGATTTCAGATTCTTACAGCTGGTCTGAAAGTTCTGGATAAGGGCTACTCAACGTCAGATCATGTCAAGAAGATCATTAGAAGTCTTCCCATTAGATGGAGACCAATGGTGACTGCATTGAAGATGGCACAAGATCTGAACAAGATCTCTTTAGAAGAACTTATCAGTTCTTTGAGAAGCCATGAAATAGAGCTGGAGGAAGATGAACCCCAGAAGAAAGATAAAGGTAAATCCATAGCTTTAAAATCTAACAAACCTGTTAAAGCTTTGCAGGTAAAAGAAGAAAGCTCTGAAGAATCTTCTTCTGAAGAAGAAGATGAACTGTCCATGCTTTCCAGAAGAATCAACAAGCTCTGGAAGCACAAGGGAAAGAAGTTTAACAACTTCAGAAAAGCTGACCACAGGAAGGAATCTTCTGGACACAGAAGATCTGGAAAGAAAGAGGTCACATGCTATGAATGCAAGGAACCTGGGCACTACAAAAATGACTGCCCCAAACTTCTCAAGGAGAAACCCAAGAGAAAGTTTGATAAAAAGAAGAAGGTTCTTATGGCAACTTGGGATGATTCAGATGAATCTGAATCTGAATCTGAAGCAGAAGAAGAGTGTGCCAACATGGCATTAATGGCTGGAATAGAAGATCAGAATGAAGAATTATCATCTGAATCTGAGTCAGACTCTGACTCTGACGCTGAAGAGGTAATGTCTAAACTTACCAAAGAAGAACTTATAAAGGTGTTATCTGAAGTTTTGAAAAGCTACAATAATATCAAACTCAAGAACAAGAAGCTGAAAAGCAATCTTGAATCTGAGATTGATAATCTGAAAACAGAACTTGTTGAGCAGAGAGAAATAAATTTAAAAATAAAAAATGATTTGGAAATTGCCCAACAAGAATCTGACTCTGAAGCTAAGTCATCTGAAAATATTTTGGAAAAATATGACTCTAGTTTTCAGAGGTTCCTCACTAAAAGCATAGACAGAAGCAAGATGGCTTCTATGATCTATGGAGTTAGTAGGAATAAAAGAAAGGGAATTGGATTTCAATCTTCTTCTCTTGAAAAAGATGTAAGACCAATACCTGTAGATGATCTGATCATTAAGATAACTCCTTTATACTCTAAATTTAAATTTGGTCATTTAAATGATATTAAACACACGAGCTCTGAAAAGAATACTCATGTGTTTAGATCTAAGGCAAGTCTAAACAAAAACTATGTTGAAAAACAAAAGTTTAGACAAACCTACAAGGCAACTAACCCTAAAGGACCCAAGAAGATCTGGGTACCTAAAGACAAAATAATCTCTGTTGCAGATGTCCTTAGCAGCAAAGTCAGGACACCAATCATGGTACCTGGACTCTGGATGCTCACGACACATGACGGGAGAAAGGTCTATGTTCCAAAGTCTGGAACTTAGATCTGGAGGGGACGTGAAATTTGGAGGGAACCAGAAGGGCAAGATCATTGGCTCTGGAACTATAGGTAATGGCAACCTACCCTCTATTTCTAATGTTCTGTTAGTTGAAGGATTGAAACATAATTTATTGTCCATAAGTCAATTAAGTGACAATGGTTATGATATAATCTTTAATCAAAAATGTTGCAAAGCTGTATGTCAAAAGGATGGTTCTATCCTATTCAATGGAAAGAGGAAACACAACATTTATAAAATTAACCTTTCAGAACTTAAAGTTCAAAATGTAAAATGCCTCTTATCTGTGAATGGTGAGCAATGGGTCTGGCATAGAAGATTGGGGCATATTAATATGAGACGTATATCTCAGATTAACAAACTCAATCTGGTCAGAGGACTTCCTAAGTTGAAGTTCAACTCAGATGCTCTGTGTGAAGCATGTCAAAGAGGTAAATTTTCAAAATCTCATTTTAAATCAAAAAATGTTGTTTCTACCTCCAGACCATTGGAATTACTTCACATTGATCTGTTTGGACCAGTGAAAACTGCATCCATCAGAGGCAAGAAGTATGGGTTAGTCATTGTAGATGACTACAGCAGATGGACATGGGTAAAGTTTCTAAAACACAAGGATGAGTCTCATTCTGTGTTCTTTGACTTCTGCAATCAAGTCCAGACTGAAAAAGATTGTAAAATTATTAAAGTCAGAAGTGATCATGGTGGAGAATTTGAAAATAAACATTTTGAAAAATATTTTTCTGAAAAAGGCATTGCACATGATTTCTCCTGCCCTAGAACTCCACAACAAAATGGAGTTGTAGAGAGGAAAAATAGAACATTGCAAGAAATGGCCAGAACCATGATCAACGAGACAAATCTGGCAAAATATTTCTGGGCAGAAGCAATTAACACAGCTTGTTATATTCAGAACAGAGTGTCTGTAAGACCTCTTCTGAAAAAGACTCCCTATGAATTGTGGAGAAACAGAAAGCCTAACATTGCTTATTTTCATCCTTTTGGATGTATTTGTTATATACTTAATACTAAAGATAATCTAAACAAGTTTGATTCCAAAGCACAGAAGTGTTTCATGCTTGGTTATTCTGAACGCACTAAAGGCTACAGAGTATTCAATACTGAAACACAGATTGTGGAAGAATCTATTCATGTCAGATTTGATGATAAGCTTGGCTCTGAAAAGCCAAAGCAGTTTGAAAGTTCTGCAGATAGAGAAGTGATTCTCACAGACTCTGAAGGCTCAGAGGCAGAAAAGGCAAAGAACAAAGAATCTGATGCAACCCCAAATGCTACACCTTTGACCTCCCAACTAAACAACTTGCATATTTCTGAAAGACCAACTGTCAGAGGATCTTCTTCCAGAATCAAAGCTTCTCATCCAGAAGATGTGATAATTGGAAAGAAAGATGATCCTATAAGGACAAGATCATTTCTCAGAACTTCTGAATCTTCCTTATTTGGCTTAGTGTCAATGATAGAACCAACATCTGTAGATGAGGCTCTGGAAGATAATGAATGGATTATAGCTATGCAAGAAGAGCTGAATCAATTCACCAGAAATGAAGTTTGGGATCTGGTTCCTAGACCTAAAGGATTCAATGTCATTGGAACAAAATGGGTCTTCAGGAATAAGCTGAATGAAAAGGGAGAAGTAGAAAGGAATAAGGCAAGGCTGGTTGCTCAAGGATACAGTCAACAAGAAGGTATTGATTACACTGAGACATATGCTCCAGTGGCAAGGTTAGAATCTATTCGTCTTCTTATTTCATTTGCTGCACAGAATAACATCACTCTGTATCAGATGGATGTTAAAAGTGCTTTTCTTAATGGTATTATAGAAGAAGAAGTATATGTCCACCAACCTCCTGGTTTTGAAAGTGAAAACTTTCCAGATCATGTTTTCAAATTAAAGAAATCTCTTTATGGATTAAAACAAGCTCCCAGAGCTTGGTATGAGAGGTTGAGCAACTTCCTTCTGAAGAAAAATTTTATCAGAGGAAAAGTGGATACAACTTTATTCTGTAAAACTGTTAAGAAAGATATGTTGATTTGTCAAATTTATGTAGATGACATTATTTTTGGATCAACAAATATTACGCTTGGAAAGGAGTTTGCTAAATGTATGCAGGAAGAATTTGAAATGAGCATGATGGGAGAATTGAGATTCTTCTTGGGAATCCAAGTCAACCAGACTCCAGAGTGCACCTACATACATCAAACCAAATATGTTAAAGAGTTTCTGAAGAAGTTCAACATGGTTGATAGCAAAATGGAAAAGACTCCAATGCATCCTACAAGCACTCTAGGTAAGGAAGAGGTAAGTAAGAAGGTAGATCAAAAACTCTACAGAGGTATGATAGGATCTCTTCTATACTTGACTGCTTCTAGACCAGATATTCTGTTTAGTGTCTGCTTATGTGCAAGATTCCAATCAGATCCTAGAGAATCACACTTAACAGCTGTTAAGAGGATTCTAAGGTATCTGAAAGGTACTGCTAACATGGGTTTGTGTTACAGAAGATCTGATGAATTTTCATTAGTTGGATTCTGTGATGCTGACTATGCTGGAGACAGAGTTGAACGTAAAAGCACTTCAGGAAGCTGTCAGTTTCTTGGAAGTCATCTGATCTCATGGTACAGCAAGAAGCAACCTACCATTGCACTATCAACTACAGAGGCAGAATACATTGCTGCTGCTGGATGTTGTACTCAGATGCTCTGGATGAAGAGTCAACTAGAAGATTATCAAATCTATGAGAGTAATCTTTCTATCTTCTGTGATAATACTTCTGCTATATGTTTGTCAAAAAATCCAATCTTGCATTCTAAGGCAAAACATATAGAAATTAAACATCACTTCATCAGAGACTATGTTCAGAAGGGTGTAATTAATTTAGCTTTTGTTGATACAGATCATCAATGGGCTGACATTTTCACAAAACCCCTTGCTGAAGATAGATTTAAGTTCATTCTGAAAAATATTTGTATGGATTTGTGTCCAGAGTAATATTTCTCAGAGGCAACCTCTCAGATGCAAAATGTTTAATGATCTGAAGTATTTCATCTGTCTATTTGTTCATTTATATTCATTCAATTATTTTTGTGTGAAACTCTGAACTAACAAGCTCAGAAGTTCTGAAAGTTGGAAACGTTCCATTTCTTAAGAGACATCAGATAAGCCAACAAAGCAAACACGTGTCACTCAATATCTGAAAAGATGGAGTGCTCAACTGAATTGACGTTTGAGGTATAGCTTTGAAAATCTCACTTTTCTTGGTTTTCCCTCCAGCTGTCATAAATTTAATGTGAAATGATTATTTTTTTCATTAAATGTTGTCCAAACGTGCTTAAGTGTCTTTTGTGTGCCCTATGCTTGATTATTGGTTATCTATATATATCACCTATCACACTATTTTCACACTTTCCACATTCACTTCATTCATGCGTTTCTGCTCTCTTTTCAATCTCTACCAAAACCCTAAACCTAAACCAAGATCCTTTTCTTCTTCAATGGCGTCTACTTCAAACACTGCTGCAAAACCCAACAAGACTATAATGTACAAAGAACCTGAACGAACCTTATTCACTCCAGTGGCTGATCTGGAGGTACTCTGTGAAAGCTTCATTGATCTTGACTCGTTAAAGGAAAATGGGTTCGACCTCATTTCTGCCATTAAAGCTCAAGGTTGGGAAAAAATACTTTGAAAGGTTAATGGGTCCTGTATTTCCATCACTGGTAAAGGAATTTTGGATTCATGCAAGCGCTGGTCCCAAGTTTATTCATTCCTCGGTTCTTGGAGTGGAGATAGTCATTACTGAAAAACTGATCAGACAACTGTTCAGTTATACTGAATCTGATGGAGTTTCAAATCTTGCTTCTTCTCGCATTGATATGGCTAGGGTTTATGAAGAAGTTATTATAGCTGGAATGCCGTCAAGTAAGGTTAAAGATTTGAAACCCATTTATAGGATCTGGGCAAAAATCTTTATGAGTACATTTTTTCACAGAAAACCATCCAACTCACCAGACTATGTGAGTTCGGAACATCTGTATTTTATGTACTGCATTAGCAAAAATGTCAAAGTGGATCTACCGTATCTTATCTTCAGTCATTTACTAACTCATGTCAAAGAAACCAGAGAGGAAGTAAGAGCTAAAGCTGGTAAAGTTAGGACGTGGATACCCCTGGGAAGGTTGATTTCAGATATCCTTATTGAGAACAAGCTGGTACAGCATCTGACAGATGCGAAGATTACAGAAGATCTGACTTACATCATTGGCTCTGAAATAAATGGACTCAATCTGAAAAGGATGAAAATCATTTCAGAATTGAAAGGACAACTAAGAAAGATCAACTCTGAAGAGGTTCAAGGCAGAAGAATTCCTGTGGAAGACTTTTCCACTATTCAGTGCAGATGAACCAAAGGAATTTGTCTGGCTGTATATTACTGAATGTCTAAAGGAAGGAATTCCTCTACCTGCTAATCTTGTTCAGAAGCCAGGAGAAGAATTGCCTAATCAGATGAAGGAAAGGCGTAGCAAGAGGAAAGCTGACGAAGGACCCGTTCAGAAGAAGAGAAAAGCATCTGAAGCTTCAAGAAAGAAGAAGAAAGAAGGAAAGAAGGCCAGAATCAGTCCTATAGAAGCTACTCTGGAAGAGATCAGAGACACCATTCAACAGGTATTAGCATCTGATCCTACACCTACTGTTCATTCACCCCTGTCTTCACCACAACTCTCTCCAAGCCTTATACAAAGAACTTCCAAATCCAAACAGTCTGTCAATATCTCATCTGAACCACTCTCCTCTGAACCAGTAAATTTACAATCATCTCCTGTACAAATTCCATCTGAACCACAACCTCAAACAATTCAAACTGAAATTCCACCACCAGAACCAACTCAATCAGAAAACTCTCCAACAGTAACTCCACAACCAACTCAACCAGAAAACTCTCCAACAGCAACTCCACAACCAACTTTGTCACAACCAGAGAATCCCCAATTAGAGACTCTCCAACCAGAAACAATTATTTCAGAACAAAACCAACCAGAGACTGTTCAAACTGAACACTCTGAACAAACAATTCCCTCAGAAGATCCAAATCTTTCTGACAATATTCTTGATATTCAACCCCTCAACCAAACAATTATAATTTCTTCAACATCTGTTCACTCAGATGAATCTTCTGATTCATCTGATTCATCTGACTGTGATTCAGAATCACTCAAACAAGCTCGCTCTGAAAGTGTTATGAAGAAACATCTTAACATTGCCTTGTTTCATACCCCACCAAACTCTCCATCTCATCAACAACCATCTGAAACTCAACCATCTGACACTCAAACTTCTGAAAACCAAACCATTCCTCAACCACCTGAAACCATTCCATCTGAAAATCAGGCTTTTCCTCAACCATCTGAACTCCCTCAATCTGACATCCACACATCTCAACCACCATCACCTCAACCACAACCATCTGAACCTACTCCTGTTAACACCCCTAATCCTTTTTCCTCTGGACAGTCTGAACAGTCAGATCTAGGATCTTGTGTTAATGCTATGTTTGATATTTTCAAAAAGGAGTTAGATTCTGAATATGATCGTGTTAAGGCTGTATGCATGTCTAGTTTGTATCCCAATGTTTCGAATACTGCTTGGAAGCGCTTTATCTAGATGTTCAACAAAGCTGCCTTAAAAGTTAGAGCTAAATGCTCTAAGCTTGCTAAGACTAAATTTGCAGAATTAATCAAGGTAACTCTAATGAACATGCCTCCTCCTCCTCCTGTAATTACTTTTGGAAGCTGCTTCCTCCAGTAGTTCCTGAATCTGAAATGGTTGAACAAGCTTCTGTTGAAAACCAATCTGAAGGGAACCCTGCTGCTACTGCATCTGCTCCGTCTTCATCTGTGGTTGCAGAACTTGTGAATGATGTGAAGGATATAAAGGACTGGGATGATCAAGCAAGAGAAAACAACTGATGAAATCAAGACCTGGATGTCTAAGCAAGAAGAGTCAGCTGCCAAGATGACAGAGCTTCTGACCCTTATTGCCTCTCGCCAGACCTAGTTTTTATTTGTTGTTTTTGCACATGAACTGCTTTTGCTGTCTGTTTGTTTTTATTGTGTTATGTGTTTTGGCTTCCGCCTGTTTGACTGTGAACTTTGGTTTGTTTTAATTGCATGATAACCTATTTTGCTCCTTTATGATTCCTTTCTTCTATATCTTTCTGTCTTTGAAAATCTTTTTTGATTATGACAAAAAGGGGGAGAAAAAGAGAAACTGAGGTGTTCAACCTATAAGCAATTACTAAAACTGAAATTCAGACATTTTATTAACTTACTTTGAATTTAAGTCTTTCAGATTACATTGATATATCTGACATAATTCTTTGAAGTTACCCTGAGACTGTGTCAACCAGAACCTGATCCTCTAAAGAAAATCTGAGTATTTAATCAACTCTAATAAACTCTGATATCTTACTCTGATACATTTATTCTGAAAAGAGAATTCATGCAAGATGATAACCAGACGCTCTGACTAAAGGAAGTCATATGTATATGGCATCAAGATTTGATTCTGAACTCTTTCATCAGGCTCTGAATCTGAAATATACTTAATCAGAAAGGGGAAGTATTCTATTCTATTGAAGTATTTATTTCAGGGGGAGATTATTAATCTCAGGGGGAGTTTTTAATTCTTACTCTTTATTGAACAAAATTTCTCATATTTTGTCATCATCAAAAAGGGGGAGATTGTAAGAGCACAGATTGTGTCTTAGTTATATCTCTATGTTTTTGATGATAACACTTATAAATTTTTGTATTCAAGAATTATATACTCTAAACGTGTTCTAGATTGTTTGCTACAGGCATTAAAGAAAAATTATCTTAAGAAAGCAAATTAAGATCTGAACAATGTTATTATGAAGGACATCATAAGTTCAAGAGCATCTTAGTGAAGATCTGAACGCTGCTCCCAGAAGAATCTTGACTACTGTCTCTTGAAGATTCTGAAGCAGGAGCCTCTAAAGCATAGAAGACTCTGCTCTGAGAGATTTACACGCTCAAGCACACAAGCTGCGCGTACTCTGATTCAGCTCAATCTGAAGAACATCCAATACTCTGAAGATCCAGAAGATCTCTATTCTGGAGACTCTGAAGATTCAGATTCTATTGTTGAAAGCTGAACTTACTTTGAAGAAGATTTAAATATGTACGTTGGTTTATCTCAACAGCTCTTTCCTATTTTGTGCTAGACACAAGGACACAGACAAAAAGGTTTTATCTGTGCATTCCATTCTAAGGAAAGTTTTCTGCAAGTGAAGACAAAAGGCATCAGGCTTGTTTCAGCACAGCCTCCAATGTAAAGACAAAAGGCTTCAGGCTTTTCTGCACAACCTTCAACGTAACAAGACTTCTTGGATCTTAGTGCCTATATAAAGAAGTCCCACTCCATCTTCTTCAGTATCGAACCTCTAGCAAAATCACTCATCAAAGCAAATCTCTCAAAGCTCTTATTATTTTATTTTGCTTTAACTTTGTTCTTAACTTAAGAGAAATATCACAGTTGTGATAACAGCTTATTAGAAGCATTCTTACTCTTGTAAAAGTTTTACATTGTTTGTAAAAGGTTTTCCTTAAGAGGATCCAGTTGGGGATCAGTTGCTCTTGAGAAGACTAAGAAACAGTTGTTCTTAGATGTTGCTATTTGTAATCTGATTGATTTAAATAGTGGATTAAGTCCTTGACAGAGAAAGGCAAATCACTCTTGAGAGGGTGGACTGGAGTAGTTGTATTCAACGAACCAGGATAAAAAATATCTGTGTTCTAATCTTTGATTTTTAGTCTTACTTATTCAACCCCCCCCCCCCCTTCTAAGTAATTTTCTCACCTTCAGTTCTTGGAATCTAGCATTCCTTGAATCTTCGAGTGAATAATTCTCAAGGCACGCCCTTTTGAGTTGTTATTCACTCAACCTTTCGACCTTTTTCAAACTTAAACATTTTTCCAACGTTCTCTTAAGTCGAATGCTCGTACGCATTCACAACCATCGACATTTTTGCACACGCATTCACAACTCCTCGTGGTCTCGATATTAGGGGCACCCTTAGGGTTTAATATCGTTTCTCACAATCTAACCCTTGACACGTCGTCAAGTCGGTTCCATCTTCGATCAAATCTTCGACACGTCGTCGAGACTTTTTCAAACCAACTTCCTTTGGCCTCGCATGCCATCTTTCGATTCGATCTTTTCACAAACGTTTTCTTAAAACTTACGAAAGAGGGATATCCTTAGAATCTAGCATTCTTTGATTATTCGAATGAGTAACTCTCGAGGCGCGCCCTTGAGTTTGTTATTAGTTCATTCTTTCGATTTCAAAACATCCAACTCTTTATCTTCAACCTATTCAGCCAATTTCTAAAAGAACTGAGTTCTTGGGATCTTGCATTCCTTGAATTCTTGAGTGACAAGCTCTCGAGACACACTCTTGGGTTGCTTGTCAGTCACTCTTTCGTTTCAAACTCAACTTCAAACCCAATTCAAATTTCAACTTTTCGTGGTTGTTACCACGAACTACGGACGCTCTGATTCTTTATTCATTCTTGAATATAAGATACGTAGGCACAAGATTGCGATGATCTTGGCGAGCACACTTCTATCCATCCTCCATTATTCCACCAATCCCTCTCCTGTAGTCCGAACTAGGACGCTCTGATTGTCTCATTCTCGTCCGAATGAGCATACGTAGGCACGAGGCCCCCAATCCTTGGAGAGCACCCTATCCTCTAACCACCCATCTCTCCTTAGCGTCTTTAACCTTTTAACCTACCAATTCTACCTTTATCAACGAGAAGAAAACAAGTAAACCTCAACAACACTCCCCACAATTACCTTAAGAGGTTCCCATCGAGTACGAAGGACGTGAGGGGTGCTAATACCTTCCCCCTCACGTAACCGACTCCCGAACCCGGAACTTGGTTGCGACAGCCCTATTCCCGTCCTTTCGTTTTAAGAGGTTTTCTCGATATTTTTCCACTCCCGTTTATTTGGGAAAAATAAAGTTCGGGTGGCGACTCTGTCGAACCACATTTCCGCGCCTTTCGCGCGAGGGTCGTCTCTCCGAAATGTCTCCGTGATTTTTCGAGGTGCGACACACACAAGACTCTTATGACCTGATATTTTAGAGACAAAAAGGTAGGGACAAAAAATTTGAGGTATGACATCGCCTTGTCGTCAAGCAATACATATGGAAGAAGAAAATGGTTGAAGATTTAGCTCTACCCAAAGTCATGACTCGTGTTGAGCATCAAAACATATACTATTTTCTTCCTTTGGCTCAAGATTACAATGAGGATCTCATTTGCGTGTTCTATTCCGGGCTACATGAACAAGAAGGGGCAAGCTTCAAATTTTCTATAGATAAAAAAATGTATCATTTCACAAATGAATTATGGAGCACTCTATTCGGTATTACTGTCACTGGTCCTAAAATTGATGAAGAGTTTGTTGAAGAAGAAAACTGATGAAATGGTAACTAACTCTGATAAGCATAAAGACTTCAGTTGGAGTGTTCACTTAAATGAAATGCTTAAGGTTCTTCGAGCTGCAAACTATTACGAACCAATTACCATAAGTCAATTAAAGATACCACCTCAAATATTATTGTGGATTGTGTCTCATGTCTTGCGTCCAAAAAATGGTCGATTTTCAAGAGTCGACTTTGCAGAAATTCATCTTGTGTATATCTTACTGCACTATGTGTAAATCAGCTGGCCACACTACTTTGTTGATCGTATGTTTTCCATTTGTTCCTACAACAAAGGTATCTCTATATGCTATCCTTACATAATTGCAAGAATTTTGAAGCATTTCAAGATTGGTGTGGAAAATCTCATTTGTAAATCACCAAATTCATCTCATGAGTTCTCACAATGTACTCTCACCAATATGAGCTATTTTTGGGATATCGAGCGGAGAGCATACTATCTCCGTAAGAATGGTAGGAAGACTTTCAACTTTAATAATCCAGACGTGGTTGTTGATGAAGTTGAAGAAAATCAGATGGAAAATGAGAATCCTCATGGTGCTCTAGACGATGATGTTATGATGCAAGATACGGACCAAGGAGTTAGTCACGATGGTAACTTTTCTGCCAGACCTAGTGACACGGCTACTATTATTATAATTCTGTATAACATGCATGTACATCAAGATGAGATATATGATGCACAATCGAAGAGTTACGTCAAATGAGGGACCTACTTTTGTGCACACATGGGCAGCTGGGAAAATCCCAAAATTAATGGACTTAGAAGTTGAATTGATGTTTGACCCTTGAAACAAAATTGTAGAGGAGCCCGAATGGGACATTTGGCTCAAAGTAGATTCCAAAAATGTTGAGAAATGAGAAAGTTATGGTGTTTGGACCAAGTGACATGCCATATTTGATTTAGGCCAACCACACATGTACCAACTTAAAATTTCTTGCTATTTTCTTACATCCAAAGGCCCAATGATGAACACTTGAATACCAAAGCTTGATTATCCTTTGAATAATCTTTGATGATTGCTTGAGAATTAGATGAAGGTGGCATGGAAATAAACACACGAACCATACTTGAATCAATCTAGAATCATGCATCAAACTTGAACTTTTCTTGATCAAATGATGATGAATGAAGCTTGGCATGGATGTGACCTAAGATTACAGGCCATGCCTTGAAGTAAAAGTT
The DNA here is from genome assembly GCA_963859935.3 of Lathyrus sativus. Lineage (NCBI taxonomy): Eukaryota > Viridiplantae > Streptophyta > Magnoliopsida > Fabales > Fabaceae > Lathyrus > Lathyrus sativus. Next base: position 2,524,575 of record CAWUDS030000443.1, on the reverse strand, counting down.
CTTGTGGACCACTTGTTGACTAAACCTTAACTTTGGGAACCAAAACCCTAATTTAGAAACCAAACTTGATCCTTTGATTGTAAGTCCTTACCTTGTACAATAAAAAAGGAAACAACACACATTTTTGTGTCTTGAATAAGGTTAGCGAAGTTAGAATGTAAACAAGCAATAAAGGCAAAAAGAAACACAAAGGTTCTTGGTGATGTCCCACAAAGACAAACCCAAAGATATGAAGGTTATGAGGATACCATACTTGTGATCTTGGTGAGATGCAAATGATATGATAGGGTGAATCTTAGAGGTAAAAATTAGGGTATGACACTTAGTAGTCAGGTCACTTATGTGTGTAAATAGTTAATTACTCCCCTTGTAATTCAGTTTTGTAACACAATCATTTAATAATATAATTTTTATTAAGGGTGTCAAAACGGGCAGTGGCCCGCGTACTCGCCAAAAAATGACGGGTTTGGTTGAGATTTTGGGCCCACCACCCACCAAAGTCCGCCCCACTAAAGCCCGCCACCCGCCAACGTCGTCGCCCACGAAAGCCCACCGCACCTATTCGTTCAGCTTGTCCCGCCTTAAATCCGCCATTTGTTAGTTAATTCTAGTAATTCTAATTTTTTTATGGTTTTATTTTATACATTTATTCGAGAATATATGCAATATTTTTTGAAGTAAAATTTGTTAAAAGATGCTTTATAAAAACTATTCTAAAAAATAAGTGAAAAATCTAATTGAAAGGTAAAAACAAGCCTATTAATCTATTAAAAAAATTAAGAAAAAAAAAGTAGGCGAGCTGGCGGGACGAGCTAGATTTTTATGCTCATTTCCACTTGGCGGACTTGCCCGTCCCGCCATTTTTTTGACGGGGTTGGGGCGGGGCGGCCCGTTTTGCCACCCATAATTTTTATTTTCATATTTTCTCTTTTTCTCTTTATTAAAAAATGTCTCGCGCACTAATAATATTTACACATAAAAAGTCAAATCAAACATATTTATAAATAGATATTAATCAAAAAAATATTTAATACAATTAAAAATTTAATTGATATATACGGACAGTTTAAAAGTTTTTTTTAAAAATATTTAATTTTTATTTTAATTATATTAAAAGTAATACAAACGGATAATAATTATGTATTGTGAGCGTAAAACTTTTTATTAGTACATAACAATTAATCTAAATTAATTGATTGAGTTTTAATAATTAAATATAAAAGAGACAATTAAATAAATCTCTCTTTGTTTTACATAAAATCTAAATCAATTAGTTACACATAACTTCAACTTTTTAATTCTCATGAAAATAATTGTTTTTGTAGTAATGAGAGTCAGAGAGGGATGAAGTATTAGTTAGGCCAACCAAACGAGGATAGAGACAATAGAGCGAGCATGTGACCACTCTCTTACTTGGAAAGCACAATTAAAAAATCTGTTGAAATCATAGTTATGACAATGTTGTTTTTATCATCAAATAAAAATTTAGTACGTGTACACATTCTCGAAATTGCAGCATTAGAAAAGTGATTTCAACATCAAAGATAGAGAATATTGTGCAGTGCTGTTCCCTGCGAAGAAGCCACGTACCCCTTTCTTTCCAGCAAGTGCTGCACACCTTCTTCATTTTTATTGGTTACTCCCTTCAATCGTGGGACCAATCACAACCTCCCAATACAGATACGCCATTTTCTATGTGGGTCCCATGCTAACAGAATTGTTTATTTTTTGACCAATAACATTACCAGATTTACTTTTTCAGGATGCACTCTAGCATTATATCTAACACGTGTCCTTTCTAATCTTGTCAATCACTCTCAACCTCTATTTTTGAACTACAAAACACTCAATCATATTTATTTTATGTATATTTCATGAGAAAATTTCAATCATATACTACTTTTTAAATTCCTTAAGGTATGTGTAAAATGCATGTTAGAGTAATACTTTTTACTATATAATAGAATTAAATTTTGTATATTATAATAAAAATGTTTATATTTATAAAAAATAATTAAATAATATATAAGTTGTATATAATAAAAAAGTTACAATATAAATATATGACTAATTTTCACTTACCAAAATAAAAGTTATTTTTAGAACAAACTAGTATACAAATTATTTTAAAATAAATTTAATTTATTTACAATTTTAATTTTTCTATTTTATCCTATTTATAAAATTAATTTCTTTATTTTAAATTTACAAATTTTAAGTCTCCTCTATCATTTTTTGCATTTTAAATTTACTGATATATTTATTTTTAAATAATATATCTTTGTGAAATATATCCTATTATCATATAAAAATATTTCTAAAACTTCAGAAAAAAATTACCCGTTATTTAAAATGCAAATGTAATCAATTTGCAATACTAAAATTTGAGAAGAAGATCAAAATAATTTAAATTAAAATAATAAGAATAATTCTATTAATAAATATAAGGTAAACTTTTTTAGTATGCATAAACTTTAATTGAGTATTAAGTTTATTGTAAATAAATTTAAATTAAGTTTATTTTGAAAATAATAATATTAAGATATTAAATATTATTATATTTTTATTGATGCAGATATTAATACTCAATTAAATTTGAAATATTTGAATATTTGTGTAAATAAAGATAGATTAACTAAAATTGTAATTTTAAAATAATAAACTTAGTTTCTTAAATAAAATCAAAAAAATAACAAAGAAGAAAAAAAGAAGAATGGGGAAGAATGAGGAAACATGGAGTTAAAAAATAAATTAAAAACTAAAAGTATAGGTACTGTTCATGAGAGTGTTGCCCTAGACACGTGGTGTTTGATGAGCCAGCCACCGTACTGCCGTTATCATTATCGTTTCCATCTCCATCCCAAGCAACGAGTAACGAGTCAGTAAACCCAACCAAGACAAACTAGAGAGAGAAAGAGAAACAAAAAAGAGAGTTTCGTTTCGCTATCGCTTCTCTTCCAACAACAACGTGATGGAATCTGAACACGTGTGGCGCGTGGGAGCGTGCAGCACAAATAGTTCCCTCCACAACCAGAACAATATCTTCAACGGAATAATGCTCCGTTTCCGACCGATCGCACCGAAGCCAGTTACCGGGACCTCATCAACCTCCGGAGAACTAACTCCGGGCGAAACAGTCCATCACTACACCACTTCCAGGTAAAAAGAACAAAGAGAAAGTACGTTAGGATTCGGAGAAACAACGGATATATAAAAAAGAATGGTAATAAACCACCGGAAAAAAGTTGTTGAAACAGCAGAAAACATGGATAGCGTTGCCGCAGTTGTTACTCTACAGTTGATGCCAGAAAAAGCGGAAGAAGACACACCTATCTCCGGTGATTCGTGGTGTAAAAACGTTGATCTTAACTTAAAGAGTTGAGAAGATTCAGATCTTAGAGAATCTGAATTCAAATCCGAACTCCAAACCGGATCTCGAAACGCAAAACGCCGGTGGAATTCTAGATCTGATATCAACGTCGGAGAAAGCGGTGGTTGAGTCATGGATAACGGTGGAGAGCGTGACAGGCACGTGCATGAGTGAAGAAAGTGAGCGAAGTGTTAAATTGTGCGGACGTTGAGAAAATGAAGATTCTAGAAACGGACACGTGTCCGTGTTTTGTAACGGACAGTTACGGAAGGGTTTTTGTGGGTGAACGACGCTTACAAGAGGATGGTGGTGAACGACGAGATTAAAGAGATTGACGTTGTCGTTTGAGTTGAAGGTGAAGGAAAGTGTTGCATGGTGTTATTCTTACCCAGCGTTTCACCTGTGGTGTTAGGTTACAGTACACGTGCGGAACGAGAAAGTGTTTAAAAATGGTTCCTTGTGATGTTTGGAGATTACAGTGTGGTGGTTTTGCATGGAGATTAGACGTGAAAGCTGCTCTAAGTTTGGGGCTTTGAGAAATCATAAATCACAGACTTATAATAATAAAATAAAAATACTGCTATATATGCTATATATATATATCTATATATATATAGATATAATACCTAGCTGGTTTTCATGGATTGAAGAAAGGAGCAAGGTCATCCACACTCTCTCTCTCTCAACACTCACCATTAGGTATTGAAAAACTTTATTAGAATTTCTAGTAAGAATGCGCCTATGAGTGTGTTTCATTAACATCTAAAGGGCTTGAATCTATTCTACATGGTAAGTGCAGAGAACTAAATTCAATGTTGAATCAGTAAACAAGATTCAATTATTGCATTTAGATTCTCTGCAACGATAATAGATGTATTTTTATAATACATCTAATATTATTGTAGAGAATCTAAATACACTCTTCACTTTCGTCATTTTGAGAGACACCAGGGGTAAAATGGCAATTAAATGAATTAGAAGTTAGATTAACATGCAAAGTAATGAAGCTTAAAAGTACTTCTATTTCTATTGCTATATGCCATATGTCTATGTAACCATTGGCTAAGGAATCACTAAGCTTAATATCAATGTGTTATAATTGTATATATACTAAGAAGCAGTGAATTAGATAGAGTATAGAGTATCTAGGCATTAATGTTCGTGCCTTACTTTGTTTATGTTGCTATTTATTTAAAATAGGGGCATATTCATTAGTTAGGTAAAGAAGGTATCTGCATAGTTTTAGTCATATTTAGAGTATTAGACTTTTACACCTACAAGTTACAACTAACTACTTTTAACTTTCAAGATAAATTGAGTTAAAAATAAATTAATTAACATGTTTAATATGTTTGTTCTATTTATTTTTTAATTATTTTATTTATAATTATTGAAAGATGCCTTTAAAATATTTGTTAATTCGACCTTTTATTTAAATATATATTGTAAATGTTATTTTATCAACAAAGTCACGGAGTCTATTTCAAGAAAAGTGTTTAAAACAAGCAATTCTGCAAATGCTGTTCTTACACGGCAACAAAACGTGGTTATTTAATCATTATACATATTTTTCTCCTCCATTTACGCATCAACAACTCTTGTCGTACTTACTTGCCTTCTATTTGTTCTATTGTTGTATTATGATTACATGTCAACTTCAACTCAATTTACTTTAATCGTATTACAATATTTGTTCAAATTAACATAAAAATGTCATTTTAAAAACTGTGCTACTCCTTTAGTAATATAAAGCTCTTATCAGTTTAAAATAATATTCTTAGGAAGATTCTAACATATTGGGTGCTATGCTATTTATTTTATAAATCGGTTTTGTAATGATAAATTATGACTCTAATATGATATTATAGTCTATTGATCAGGCTATGTCTCGTTCACCGTCAATATTCACGCACTAAATTCAAAAGTGAAGATTGTGAGAGAGTGTTATTAGAAATATCTTAAGTCTCCATAATCTTATCTTCATCATAATTGAACATATTTTTGAAATAATTAAATGATTTAAAAGATCCTATCTTTCAAATATCTATGATTTCATAACAATCATCCTCATTAATAGAGATGTTAGAAGCACTATCACTTTCCGATAAAACATTCATAACTTCTTTATCTTATTTAAGAATTTTTTATGGCTGAAATTAATAGATAAAGAGAGAAGTAATTTTGAGTGATCTAACAAGAAAGATATATCTTTTAGAAAACGAAGTTTAGAGATTCTTTTTGAGTAAACTGGTTGAAAAATTGTAAGAGTAATAATGGA
>CAWUDS030000443.1:2493602-2518427 GCA_963859935.3 Lathyrus sativus | reverse complement strand
AATATATTCAATATGTTTCTTCTCTATCACCAAATTTCATGTTTCTTCGTCACTAATCCACATAGTTAAAAGGCTATAAATGAATGGCAAATAAATTATATCTACATGGGTAATCACTAAAATCAAATATTTAAAGCTGAATGTTATTTGTATTCACATTAATCACATTGTATTATGGTATAATATTTTTAAAACATTTCTATATTTTTCTTCTTTTCCATCACCAAAGTTTTGGTTTCTTCACCTCTAAGAAACAAAGTTAAAAGACTACAAATGAATGACCCATAATTTATACATATGCATAACAATTAAAATTAAATAATCAAGCTCAATATTATTTATATTCATCGTATTCACATTGACCTATGATATATTACATCTAAAAATATTCAATATTGTTTTCACCATCCCAAAGTTTTAGCTTTTTGTATCACTAAGCTAAAAACATAATAGACTATAGTATATGTGAAAAATTAATTATATTTTATTTTTCTACTCCATCACAAAATTTTAGGTTTTTTCCCACTAAAAAACAAAGTTAAAAGACTATAATCCACGAAATATATTTTATATTATATAGGTAAAAATTAAGATAAATAATAAAGCTAACGTTTATTGATATTTACCATTTTGACATTGAATTATGGTAAATTAGATGTAAATATATTTAATATGTTTCTTCTCTATCACCAAATTTCATGTTTCTTCGTCACTAATCCACATAGTTAAAAGACTATAAATGAATGACAAATAAATTATATCTACATGGGTAATCACTAAAATCAAATATTTAAGCTGAATGTTATTTGTATTCACCATAACCACATTGTACTATGGTATAATATATGTAAAACATTTCTATATTTTTCTTTTACTCTATCACCGAAATTTTGGTTTCTTCACTTCCAAGACACTAAGTTAAATGACTACAAATGAATGACGCATAATTTATACATATGCATAACAATTAAAATTAAATAATCAAGCTCAATTTTGTTTATATTCATCGTATTCACATTGACCTTTGGTATGTTACATCTAAAAATATTCAATATTTTTCGTCTCCATCCCAAAGTTTTAGATTTTTGTATCACCAAGCTAAAAACATAATAGACTATAGTAGATGTAAAAAATTAATTATACTTTATTTTTCTACTCCATCACAAAAGTTTAGGTTTTTCCCCACTAAAAAACAAAGTTAAAAGACTATAATCCACGACATGTTTTTTATATTATATAGTTAAAAATTAAAATAAACAATCATGCTAACGTTTATTGATATTTACTATTTTCACATTGAATTATGGTAAATTAGATGTAAATATATTCAATATGTTTCTTCTCCTTCACCAAATTTCAGGTTTCTTCGTCACTAATCGACATAGATAAAAGGCTATAAATGAATGACAAATAAATTATATCTACATGGATAATCACTAAAATCAAATATTTAAAGCTGAATGTTATTTGTATTCACATTAATCACATTGTATTATGGTATAATATTTTTAAAACATTTCTATATTTTTCTTCTTTTCCATCACCAAAGTTTTGGTTTCTTCACCTCTAAGAAACTAAGTTAAAAGACTACAAATGAATGACCCATAATTTATACATATGCATAACAATTAAAATTAAATAATCAAGCTCAATATTGTTTATATTCATCGTATTCACATTGACCTATGATATATTACATATAAAAATATTCAATATTTTTCTTCACCATCCCAAAGTTTTAGCTTTTTGTATCACTAAGCAAAAAACATAATAGACTATAGTAGATGTAAAAAACTAATTATATTTTATTTTTCTACTCCATCACAAAATTTTAGGTTTTTCCCCACTAAAAAACAAAGTTAAAAGACTATAATCCACGACATATATTTTATACTATATAGGTAAAATTTAAAATAAATAATCAAGCTAACGTTTATTGATATTTACCATTTTCACATTGAATTATGATAAATTAAATGTAAATATATTTAATATGTTTCTTCTATATCACCAAATTTCATGTTTCTTCGTCACTAATCCATATAGTTAAAAGACTATAAATGAATGACAAATAAATTATATCTACATGGGTAACCACTAAAATCAAATATTTAAGCAGAATGTTATTTGTATTCACCATAATCACATCGTACTATGGTATAATATATGTAAAACATTTCTATATTTTTCTTTTACTCCATCACCAAAATTTTGGTTTCTTCACTTCAAGACACTAAGTTAAATGACTACAAATGAATGACGCATAATTTATACATATGCAAAACAATTAAAATTAAATAATCAAGCTCAATTTTGTTTATATTCATCGTATTCACATTGACCTATGGTATGTAACATATAAAAATATTCAATATTTTTCTTCACCATCCCAAAGTTTTAGCTTTTTGTATCACCAAGCTAAAAACATAATAGACTATAGTAGATGTAAAAAATTAATTATACTTTATTTTTCTACTCCATCACAAAAGTTTAGGTTTTTCCCCACTAAAAAACAAAGTTAAAAGACTATAATCCACGACATGTTTTTTATATTATATAGTTAAAAATTAAAATAAATAATCAAGCTAACGTTTATTGATATTTACCATTTTCACATTGAGTTATGGTAAATTAGATGTAAATATATTCAATATGTTTCTTCTCTATCACCAAATTTCATGTTTCTTCGTCACTAATCCACATAGTTAAAAGGCTATAAATGAATGGCAAATAAATTATATCTACATGGGTAATCACTAAAATCAAATATTTAAAGCTGAATGTTATTTGTATTCACATTAATCACATTGTATTATGGTATAATATTTTTAAAACATTTCTATATTTTTCTTCTTTTCCATCACCAAAGTTTTGGTTTCTTCACCTCTAATAAACAAAGTTAAAAGACTACAAATGAATGACCCATAATTTATACATATGCATAACAATTAAAAATAAATAATCAAGCTCAATATTGTTTATATTCATCATATTCACATTGACCTATGATATATTACATCTAAAAATATTCAATATTTTTTTCACCATCCCAAAGTTTTAGCTTTTTGTATCACTAAGCTAAAAACATAATAGACTATAGTATATGTAAAAAATTAATTATATTTTATTTTTCTACTCCATCACAAAATTTTAGGTTTTTTCCCACTAAAAAACAAAGTTAAAAGACTATAATCGACGAAATATATTTTATATTATATAGGTAAAAATTAAGATAAATAATAAAGCTAACGTTTATTGATATTTACCATTTTGACATTAAATTATGGTAAATTAGATGTAAATATATTTAATATGTTTCTTCTCTATCACCAAATTTCATGTTTTTTCGTCACTAATCCACATAGTTAAAAGACTATAAATGAATGACAAATAAATTATATCTACATGGGTAATCACTAAAATCAAATATTTAAGCTGAATGTTATTTGTATTCACCATAACCACATTGTACTATGGTATAATATATGTAAAACATTTCTATATTTTTCTTTTACTCTATCACCGAAATTTTGGTTTCTTCACTTCCAAGACACTAAGTTAAATGACTACAAATGAATGACGCATAATTTATACATATGCATAACAATTAAAATTAAATAATCAAGCTCAATTTTGTTTATATTCATCGTATTCACGTTGACCTATGGTATGTTACATCTAAAAATATTCAATATTTTTCTTCACCATCCCAAAGTTTTAGCTTTTTGTATCACCAAGCTAAAAACATAATAGACTATAGTAGATGTAAAAAATAAATTATACTTTATTTTTCTACTCCATCACAAAATTTTAGGTTTTTCCCCACTAAAAAACAAAGTTAAAAGACTATAATCCACGACATGTTTTTTATATTATATAGTTAAAAATTAAAATAAATAATCAAGCTAACGTTTATTGATATTTACCATTTACACATTGAATTATGGTAAATTAGATGTAAATATATTCAATATGTTTCTTCTCTATCACCAAATTTCATGTTTCTTCGTCACTAATCCACATAGTTAAAAGGCTATAAATGAATGGCAAATAAATTATATCTACATGGGTAATCACTAAAATCAAATATTTAAAGCTGAATGTTATTTGTATTCACATTAATCACATTGTATTATGGTATAATATTTTTAAAACATTTCTATATTTTTCTTCTTTTCCATCACCAAAGTTTTGGTTTCTTCACCTCTAAGAAACAAAGTTAAAAGACTACAAATGAATGACCCATAATTTATACATATGCATAACAATTAAAATTAAATAATCAAGCTCAATATTATTTATATTCATCGTATTCACATTGACCTATGATATATTACATCTAAAAATATTCAATATTGTTTTCACCATCCCAAAGTTTTAGCTTTTTGTATCACTAAGCTAAAAACATAATAGACTATAGTATATGTGAAAAATTAATTATATTTTATTTTTCTACTCCATCACAAAATTTTAGGTTTTTTCCCACTAAAAAACAAAGTTAAAAGACTATAATCCACGAAATATATTTTATATTATATAGGTAAAAATTAAGATAAATAATAAAGCTAACGTTTATTGATATTTACCATTTTGACATTGAATTATGGTAAATTAGATGTAAATATATTTAATATGTTTCTTCTCTATCACCAAATTTCATGTTTCTTCGTCACTAATCCACATAGTTAAAAGACTATAAATGAATGACAAATAAATTATATCTACATGGGTAATCACTAAAATCAAATATTTAAGCTGAATGTTATTTGTATTCACCATAACCACATTGTACTATGGTATAATATATGTAAAACATTTCTATATTTTTCTTTTACTCTATCACCGAAATTTTGGTTTCTTCACTTCCAAGACACTAAGTTAAATGACTACAAATGAATGACGCATAATTTATACATATGCATAACAATTAAAATTAAATAATCAAGCTCAATTTTGTTTATATTCATCGTATTCACATTGACCTTTGGTATGTTACATCTAAAAATATTCAATATTTTTCGTCTCCATCCCAAAGTTTTAGATTTTTGTATCACCAAGCTAAAAACATAATAGACTATAGTAGATGTAAAAAATTAATTATACTTTATTTTTCTACTCCATCACAAAAGTTTAGGTTTTTCCCCACTAAAAAACAAAGTTAAAAGACTATAATCCACGACATGTTTTTTATATTATATAGTTAAAAATTAAAATAAACAATCATGCTAACGTTTATTGATATTTACTATTTTCACATTGAATTATGGTAAATTAGATGTAAATATATTCAATATGTTTCTTCTCCTTCACCAAATTTCATGTTTCTTCGTCACTAATCGACATAGTTAAAAGGCTATAAATGAATGACAAATAAATTATATCTACATGGATAATCACTAAAATCAAATATTTAAAGCTGAATGTTATTTGTATTCACATTAATCACATTGTATTATGGTATAATATTTTTAAAACATTTCTATATTTTTCTTCTTTTCCATCACCAAAGTTTTGGTTTCTTCACCTCTAAGAAACTAAGTTAAAAGACTACAAATGAATGACCCATAATTTATACATATGCATAACAATTAAAATTAAATAATCAAGCTCAATATTGTTTATATTCATCGTATTCACATTGACCTATGATATATTACATATAAAAATATTCAATATTTTTCTTCACCATCCCAAAGTTTTAGCTTTTTGTATCACTAAGCTAAAAACATAATAGACTATAGTAGATGTAAAAAACTAATTATATTTTATTTTTCTACTCCATCACAAAATTTTAGGTTTTTCCCCACTAAAAAACAAAGTTAAAAGACTATAATCCACGACATATATTTTATACTATATAGGTAAAATTTAAAATAAATAATCAAGCTAACGTTTATTGATATTTACCATTTTCACATTTAATTATGATAAATTAAATGTAAATATATTTAATATGTTTCTTCTATATCACCAAATTTCATGTTTCTTCGTCACTAATCCACATAGTTAAAAGACTATAAATGAATGACAAATAAATTATATCTACATGGGTAACCACTAAAATCAAATATTTAAGCAGAATGTTATTTGTATTCACCATAATCACATCGTACTATGGTATAATATATGTAAAACATTTCTATATTTTTCTTTTACTCCATCACCAAAATTTTGGTTTCTTCACTTCAAGACACTAAGTTAAATGACTACAAATGAATGACGCATAATTTATACATATGCAAAACAATTAAAATTAAATAATCAAGCTCAATTTTGTTTATATTCCTCGTATTCACATTGACCTATGGTATGTAACATATAAAAATATTCAATATTTTTCTTCACCATCCCAAAGTTTTAGCTTTTTGTATCACCAAGCTAAAAACATAATAGACTATAGTAGATGTAAAAAATTAATTATACTTTATTTTTCTACTCCATCACAAAAGTTTAGGTTTTTCCCCACTAAAAAACAAAGTTAAAAGACTATAATCCACGACATATATTTTATACTATATAGGTAAAATTTAAAATAAATAATCAAGCTAACGTTTATTGATATTTACCATTTACACATTGAATTATGATAAATTAAATGTAAATATATTCAATATGTTTCTTCTCTATCACCAAATTTCATGTTTCTTCGTCACTAATCCACATAGTTAAAAGGCTATAAATGAATGGCAAATAAATTATATCTACATGGGTAATCACTAAAATCAAATATTTAAAGCTGAATGTTATTTGTATTCACATTAATCACATTGTATTATGGTATAATATTTTTAAAACATTTCTATATTTTTCTTCTTTTCCATCACCAAAGTTTTGGTTTCTTCACCTCTAAGAAACAAAGTTAAAAGACTACAAATGAATGACCCATAATTTATACATATGCATAACAATTAAAATTAAATAATCAAGCTCAATATTATTTATATTCATCGTATTCACATTGACCTATGATATATTACATCTAAAAATATTCAATATTGTTTTCACCATCCCAAAGTTTTAGCTTTTTGTATCACTAAGCTAAAAACATAATAGACTATAGTATATGTGAAAAATTAATTATATTTTATTTTTCTACTCCATCACAAAATTTTAGGTTTTTTCCCACTAAAAAACAAAGTTAAAAGACTATAATCCACGAAATATATTTTATATTATATAGGTAAAAATTAAGATAAATAATAAAGCTAACGTTTATTGATATTTACCATTTTGACATTGAATTATGGTAAATTAGATGTAAATATATTTAATATGTTTCTTCTCTATCACCAAATTTCATGTTTCTTCGTCACTAATCCACATAGTTAAAAGACTATAAATGAATGACAAATAAATTATATCTACATGGGTAATCACTAAAATCAAATATTTAAGCTGAATGTTATTTGTATTCACCATAACCACATTGTACTATGGTATAATATATGTAAAACATTTCTATATTTTTCTTTTACTCTATCACCGAAATTTTGGTTTCTTCACTTCCAAGACACTAAGTTAAATGACTACAAATGAATGACGCATAATTTATACATATGCATAACAATTAAAATTAAATAATCAAGCTCAATTTTGTTTATATTCATCGTATTCACATTGACCTTTGGTATGTTACATCTAAAAATATTCAATATTTTTCGTCTCCATCCCAAAGTTTTAGATTTTTGTATCACCAAGCTAAAAACATAATAGACTATAGTAGATGTAAAAAATTAATTATACTTTATTTTTCTACTCCATCACAAAAGTTTAGGTTTTTCCCCAATAAAAAACAAAGTTAAAAGACTATAATCCACGACATGTTTTTTATATTATATAGTTAAAAATTAAAATAAACAATCATGCTAACGTTTATTGATATTTACTATTTTCACATTGAATTATGGTAAATTAGATGTAAATATATTCAATATGTTTCTTCTCCTTCACCAAATTTCAGGTTTCTTCGTCACTAATCGACATAGTTAAAAGGCTATAAATGAATGACAAATAAATTATATCTACATGGATAATCACTAAAATCAAATATTTAAAGCTGAATGTTATTTGTATTCACATTAATCACATTGTATTATGGTATAATATTTTTAAAACATTTCTATATTTTTCTTCTTTTCCATCACCAAAGTTTTGGTTTCTTCACCTCTAAGAAACTAAGTTAAAAGACTACAAATGAATGACCCATAATTTATACATATGCATAACAATTAAAATTAAATAATCAAGCTCAATATTGTTTATATTCATCGTATTCACATGACCTATGATATATTACATATAAAAATATTCAATATTTTTCTTCACCATCCCAAAGTTTTAGCTTTTTGTATCACTAAGCTAAAAACATAATAGACTATAGTAGATGTAAAAAACTAATTATATTTTATTTTTCTACTCCATCACAAAATTTTAGGTTTTTCCCCACTAAAAAACAAAGTTAAAAGACTATAATCCACGACATATATTTTATACTATATAGGTAAAATTTAAAATAAATAATCAAGCTAACGTTTATTGATATTTACCATTTTCACATTGAATTATGATAAATTAAATGTAAATATATTTAATATGTTTCTTCTATATCACCAAATTTCATGTTTCTTCGTCACTAATCCATATAGTTAAAAGACTATAAATGAATGACAAATAAATTATATCTACATGGGTAACCACTAAAATCAAATATTTAAGCAGAATGTTATTTGTATTCACCATAATCACATCGTACTATGGTATAATATATGTAAAACATTTCTATATTTTTCTTTTACTCCATCACCAAAATTTTGGTTTCTTCACTTCAAGACACTAAGTTAAATGACTACAAATGAATGACGCATAATTTATACATATGCAAAACAATTAAAATTAAATAATCAAGCTCAATTTTGTTTATATTCATCGTATTCACATTGACCTATGGTATGTAACATATAAAAATATTCAATATTTTTCTTCACCATCCCAAAGTTTTAGCTTTTTGTATCACCAAGCTAAAAACATAATAGACTATAGTAGATGTAAAAAATTAATTATACTTTATTTTTCTACTCCATCACAAAAGTTTAGGTTTTTCCCCACTAAAAAACAAAGTTAAAAGACTATAATCCACGACATGTTTTTTATATTATATAGTTAAAAATTAAAATAAATAATCAAGCTAACGTTTATTGATATTTACCATTTTCACATTGAGTTATGGTAAATTAGATGTAAATATATTCAATATGTTTCTTCTCTATCACCAAATTTCATGTTTCTTCGTCACTAATCCACATAGTTAAAAGGCTATAAATGAATGGCAAATAAATTATATCTACATGGGTAATCACTAAAATCAAATATTTAAAGCTGAATGTTATTTGTATTCACATTAATCACATTGTATTATGGTATAATATTTTTAAAACATTTCTATATTTTTCTTCTTTTCCATCACCAAAGTTTTGGTTTCTTCACCTCTAATAAACAAAGTTAAAAGACTACAAATGAATGACCCATAATTTATACATATGCATAACAATTAAAAATAAATAATCAAGCTCAATATTGTTTATATTCATCATATTCACATTGACCTATGATATATTACATCTAAAAATATTCAATATTTTTTTCACCATCCCAAAGTTTTAGCTTTTTGTATCACTAAGCTAAAAACATAATAGACTATAGTATATGTAAAAAATTAATTATATTTTATTTTTCTACTCCATCACAAAATTTTAGGTTTTTTCCCACTAAAAAACAAAGTTAAAAGACTATAATCGACGAAATATATTTTATATTATATAGGTAAAAATTAAGATAAATAATAAAGCTAACGTTTATTGATATTTACCATTTTGACATTAAATTATGGTAAATTAGATGTAAATATATTTAATATGTTTCTTCTCTATCACCAAATTTCATGTTTTTTCGTCACTAATCCACATAGTTAAAAGACTATAAATGAATGACAAATAAATTATATCTACATGGGTAATCACTAAAATCAAATATTTAAGCTGAATGTTATTTGTATTCACCATAACCACATTGTACTATGGTATAATATATGTAAAACATTTCTATATTTTTCTTTTACTCTATCACCGAAATTTTGGTTTCTTCACTTCCAAGACACTAAGTTAAATGACTACAAATGAATGACGCATAATTTATACATATGCATAACAATTAAAATTAAATAATCAAGCTCAATTTTGTTTATATTCATCGTATTCACGTTGACCTATGGTATGTTACATCTAAAAATATTCAATATTTTTCTTCACCATCCCAAAGTTTTAGCTTTTTGTATCACCAAGCTAAAAACATAATAGACTATAGTAGATGTAAAAAATAAATTATACTTTATTTTTCTACTCCATCACAAAATTTTAGGTTTTTCCCCACTAAAAAACAAAGTTAAAAGACTATAATCCACGACATGTTTTTTATATTATATAGTTAAAAATTAAAATAAATAATCAAGCTAACGTTTATTGATATTTACCATTTACACATTGAATTATGGTAAATTAGATGTAAATATATTCAATATGTTTCTTCTCTATCACCAAATTTCATGTTTCTTCGTCACTAATCCACATAGTTAAAAGGCTATAAATGAATGGCAAATAAATTATATCTACATGGGTAATCACTAAAATCAAATATTTAAAGCTGAATGTTATTTGTATTCACATTAATCACATTGTATTATGGTATAATATTTTTAAAACATTTCTATATTTTTCTTCTTTTCCATCACCAAAGTTTTGGTTTCTTCACCTCTAAGAAACAAAGTTAAAAGACTACAAATGAATGACCCATAATTTATACATATGCATAACAATTAAAATTAAATAATCAAGCTCAATATTATTTATATTCATCGTATTCACATTGACCTATGATATATTACATCTAAAAATATTCAATATTGTTTTCACCATCCCAAAGTTTTAGCTTTTTGTATCACTAAGCTAAAAACATAATAGACTATAGTATATGTGAAAAATTAATTATATTTTATTTTTCTACTCCATCACAAAATTTTAGGTTTTTTCCCACTAAAAAACAAAGTTAAAAGACTATAATCCACGAAATATATTTTATATTATATAGGTAAAAATTAAGATAAATAATAAAGCTAACGTTTATTGATATTTACCATTTTGACATTGAATTATGGTAAATTAGATGTAAATATATTTAATATGTTTCTTCTCTATCACCAAATTTCATGTTTCTTCGTCACTAATCCACATAGTTAAAAGACTATAAATGAATGACAAATAAATTATATCTACATGGGTAATCACTAAAATCAAATATTTAAGCTGAATGTTATTTGTATTCACCATAACCACATTGTACTATGGTATAATATATGTAAAACATTTCTATATTTTTCTTTTACTCTATCACCGAAATTTTGGTTTCTTCACTTCCAAGACACTAAGTTAAATGACTACAAATGAATGACGCATAATTTATACATATGCATAACAATTAAAATTAAATAATCAAGCTCAATTTTGTTTATATTCATCGTATTCACATTGACCTTTGGTATGTTACATCTAAAAATATTCAATATTTTTCGTCTCCATCCCAAAGTTTTAGATTTTTGTATCACCAAGCTAAAAACATAATAGACTATAGTAGATGTAAAAAATTAATTATACTTTATTTTTCTACTCCATCACAAAAGTTTAGGTTTTTCCCCACTAAAAAACAAAGTTAAAAGACTATAATCCACGACATGTTTTTTATATTATATAGTTAAAAATTAAAATAAACAATCATGCTAACGTTTATTGATATTTACTATTTTCACATTGAATTATGGTAAATTAGATGTAAATATATTCAATATGTTTCTTCTCCTTCACCAAATTTCATGTTTCTTCGTCACTAATCGACATAGTTAAAAGGCTATAAATGAATGACAAATAAATTATATCTACATGGATAATCACTAAAATCAAATATTTAAAGCTGAATGTTATTTGTATTCACATTAATCACATTGTATTATGGTATAATATTTTTAAAACATTTCTATATTTTTCTTCTTTTCCATCACCAAAGTTTTGGTTTCTTCACCTCTAAGAAACTAAGTTAAAAGACTACAAATGAATGACCCATAATTTATACATATGCATAACAATTAAAATTAAATAATCAAGCTCAATATTGTTTATATTCATCGTATTCACATTGACCTATGATATATTACATATAAAAATATTCAATATTTTTCTTCACCATCCCAAAGTTTTAGCTTTTTGTATCACTAAGCTAAAAACATAATAGACTATAGTAGATGTAAAAAACTAATTATATTTTATTTTTCTACTCCATCACAAAATTTTAGGTTTTTCCCCACTAAAAAACAAAGTTAAAAGACTATAATCCACGACATATATTTTATACTATATAGGTAAAATTTAAAATAAATAATCAAGCTAACGTTTATTGATATTTACCATTTTCACATTTAATTATGATAAATTAAATGTAAATATATTTAATATGTTTCTTCTATATCACCAAATTTCATGTTTCTTCGTCAC
Source organism: Lathyrus sativus (assembly GCA_963859935.3). Lineage (NCBI taxonomy): Eukaryota > Viridiplantae > Streptophyta > Magnoliopsida > Fabales > Fabaceae > Lathyrus > Lathyrus sativus. The sequence goes on along the minus strand of CAWUDS030000443.1, from coordinate 2,505,834 downwards.
TAATCCACATAGTTAAAAGACTATAAATGAATGACAAATAAATTATATCTACATGGGTAACCACTAAAATCAAATATTTAAGCAGAATGTTATTTGTATTCACCATAATCACATCGTACTATGGTATAATATATGTAAAACATTTCTATATTTTTCTTTTACTCCATCACCAAAATTTTGGTTTCTTCACTTCAAGACACTAAGTTAAATGACTACAAATGAATGACGCATAATTTATACATATGCAAAACAATTAAAATTAAATAATCAAGCTCAATTTTGTTTATATTCCTCGTATTCACATTGACCTATGGTATGTAACATATAAAAATATTCAATATTTTTCTTCACCATCCCAAAGTTTTAGCTTTTTGTATCACCAAGCTAAAAACATAATAGACTATAGTAGATGTAAAAAATTAATTATACTTTATTTTTCTACTCCATCACAAAAGTTTAGGTTTTTCCCCACTAAAAAACAAAGTTAAAAGACTATAATCCACGACATGTTTTTTATATTATATAGTTAAAAATTAAAATAAATAATCAAGCTAACGTTTATTGATATTTACCATTTTCACATTGAGTTATGGTAAATTAGATGTAAATATATTCAATATGTTTCTTCTCTATCACCAAATTTCATGTTTCTTCGTCACTAATCCACATAGTTAAAAGGCTATAAATGAATGGCAAATAAATTATATCTACATGGGTAATCACTAAAATCAAATATTTAAAGCTGAATGTTATTTGTATTCACATTAATCACATTGTATTATGGTATAATATTTTTAAAACATTTCTATATTTTTCTTCTTTTCCATCACCAAAGTTTTGGTTTCTTCACCTCTAATAAACAAAGTTAAAAGACTACAAATGAATGACCCATAATTTATACATATGCATAACAATTAAAAATAAATAATCAAGCTCAATATTATTTATATTCATCGTATTCACATTGACCTATGATATATTACATCTAAAAATATTCAATATTTTTTTCACCATCCCAAAGTTTTAGCTTTTTGTATCACTAAGCTAAAAACATAATAGACTATAGTATATGTAAAAAATTAATTATATTTTATTTTTCTACTCCATCACAAAATTTTAGGTTTTTTCCCACTAAAAAACAAAGTTAAAAGACTATAATCGACAAAATATATTTTATATTATATAGGAAAAAAATTAAGATAAATAATAAAGCTAACGTTTATTGATATTTACCATTTTGACATTAAATTATGGTAAATTAGATGTAAATATATTTAATATGTTTCTTCTCTATCACCAAATTTCATGTTTTTTCGTCACTAATCCACATAGTTAAAAGACTATAAATGAATGACAAATAAATTATATCTACATGGGTAATCACTAAAATCAAATATTTAAGCTGAATGTTATTTGTATTCACCATAACCACATTGTACTATGGTATAATATATGTAAAACATTTCTATATTTTTCTTTTACTCTATCACCGAAATTTTGGTTTCTTCACTTCCAAGACACTAAGTTAAATGACTACAAATGAATGACGCATAATTTATACATATGCATAACAATTAAAATTAAATAATCAAGCTCAATTTTGTTTATATTCATCGTATTCACGTTGACCTATGGTATGTTACATCTAAAAATATTCAATATTTTTCGTCTCCATCCCAAAGTTTTAGATTTTTGTATCACCAAGCTAAAAACATAATAGACTATAGTAGATGTAAAAAATTAATTATACTTTATTTTTCTACTCCATCACAAAAGTTTAGGTTTTTCCCCACTAAAAAACAAAGTTAAAAGACTATAATCCACGACATGTTTTTTATATTATATAGTTAAAAATTAAAATAAATAATCAAGCTAACGTTTATTGATATTTACTATTTTCACATTGAATTATGGTAAATTAGATGTAAATATATTCAATATGTTTCTTCTCCTTCACCAAATTTCATGTTTCTTCGTCACTAATCGACATAGTTAAAAGGCTATAAATGAATGACAAATAAATTATATCTACATGGATAATCACTAAAATCAAATATTTAAAGCTAAATGTTATTTGTATTCACATTAATCACATTGTATTATGGTATAATATTTTTAAAACATTTCTATATTTTTCTTCTTTTCCATCACCAAAGTTTTGGTTTCTTCACCTCTAAGAAACTAAGTTAAAAGACTACAAATGAATGACCCATAATTTATACATATGCATAACAATTAAAATTAAATAATCAAGCTCAATATTGTTTATATTCATCGTATTCACATTGACCTATGATATATTACATATAAAAATATTCAATATTTTTCTTCACCATCCCAAAGTTTTAGGTTTTTGTATCACTAAGCTAAAAACATAATAGACTATAGTAGATGTAAAAAACTAATTATATTTTATTTTTCTACTCCATCACAAAATTTTAGGTTTTTCCCCACTAAAAAACAAAGTTAAAAGACTATAATCCACGACATATATTTTATACTATATAGGTAAAAATTAAAATATATAATCAAGCTAACGTTTATTGATATTTACCATTTTCACATTGAATTATGATAAATTAAATGTAAATATATTTAATATGTTTCTTCTATATCACCAAATTTCATGTTTCTTCGTCACTAATCCATATAGTTAAAAGACTATAAATGAATGACAAATAAATTATATCTACATGGGTAACCACTAAAATCAAATATTTAAGCTGAATGTTATTTGTATTCACCATAATCACATCGTACTATGGTATAATATATGTAAAACATTTCTATATTTTTCTTTTACTCCATCTCCAAAATTTTGGTTTCTTCACTTCCAAGACACTAAGTTAAATGACTACAAATGAATGACGTATAATTTATACATATGCAAAACAATTAAAATTAAATAATCAAGCTCAATTTTGTTTATATTCATCGTATTCACATTGACCTATGGTATGTAACATATAAAAATATTCAATATTTTTCTTCACCATCCCAAAGTTTTAGCTTTTTGTATCACCAAGCTAAAAACATAATAGACTATAGTAGATGTAAAAAATTAATTATACTTTATTTTTCTACTCCATCACAAAAGTTTAGGTTTTTCCCCACTAAAAAACAATGTTAAAAGACTATAATCCACGACATGTTTTTTATATTATATAGTTAAAAATTAAAATAAATAATCAAGCTAACGTTTATTGATATTTACCATTTTCACATTGAGTTATGGTAAATTAGATGTAAATATATTCAATATGTTTCTTCTCTATCACCAAATTTCATGTTTCTTCGTCACTAATCCACATAGTTAAAAGGCTATAAATGAATGGCAAATAAATTATATCTACATGGGTAATCACTAAAATCAAATATTTAAAGCTGAATGTTATTTGTATTCACATTAATCACATTGTATTATGGTATAATATTTTTAAAACATTTCTATATTTTTCTTCTTTTCCATCACCAAAGTTTTGGTTTCTTCACCTCTAACAAACAAAGTTAAAAGACTAAAAATGAATGACCCATAATTTATACATATGCATAACAATTAAAATTAAATAATCATGCTCAATATTATTTATATTCATCGTATTCACATTGACCTATGATATATTACATCTAAAAATATTCAATATTGTTTCACCATCCCAAAGTTTTAGCTTTTTGTATCACTAAGCTAAAAACATAATAGACTATAGTATATGTAAAAAATTAATTATATTTTATTTTTCTACTCCATCACAAAATTTTAGGTTTTTTCCCACTAAAAAACAAAGTTAAAAGACTATAATCCACGAAATATATTTTATATTATATAGGTAAAAATTAAGATAAATAATAAAGCTAACGTTTATTGATATTTACCATTTTGACATTGAATTATGGTAAATTAGATGTAAATATATTTAATATGTTTCTTCTCTATCACCAAATTTCATGTTTCTTCGTCACTAATCCACATAGTTAAAAGACTATAAATGAATGACAAATAAATTATATCTACATGGGTAATCACTAAAATCAAATATTTAAGCTGAATGTTATTTGTATTCACCATAACCACATTGTACTATGGTATAATATATGTAAAACATTTCTATATTTTTCTTTTACTCTATCACCGAAATTTTGGTTTCTTCACTTCCAAGACACTAAGTTAAATGACTACAAATGAATGACGCATAATTTATACATATGCATAACAATTAAAATTAAATAATCAAGCTCAATTTTGTTTATATTCATCGTATTCACATTGACCTATGGTATGTTACATCTAAAAATATTCAATATTTTTCGTCTCCATCCCAAAGTTTTAGATTTTTGTATCACCAAGCTAAAAACATAATAGACTATAGTAGATGTAAAAAATTAATTATACTTTATTTTTCTACTCCATCACAAAAGTTTAGGTTTTTCCCCACTAAAAAACAAAGTTAAAAGACTATAATCCACGACATGTTTTTTATATTATATAGTTAAAAATTAAAATAAATAATCAAGATAACGTTTATTGATATTTACTATTTTCACATTGAATTATGGTAAATTAGATGTAAATATATTCAATATGTTTCTTCTCCTTCACCAAATTTCATGTTTCTTCGTCACTAATCGACATAGTTAAAAGGCTATAAATGAATGACAAATAAATTATATCTACATGGATAATCACTAAAATCAAATATTTAAAGCTGAATGTTATTTGTATTCACATTAATCACATTATATTATGGTATAATATTTTTAAAACATTTCTATATTTTTCTTCTTTTCCATCACCAAAGTTTTGGTTTCTTCACCTCTAAGAAACTAAGTTAAAAATCTACAAATGAATGACCCATAATTTATACATATGCATAACAATTAAAATTAAATAATCAAGCTCAATATTGTCTATATTCATCGTATTCACATTGACCTATGATATATTACATATAAAAATATTCAATATTTTTCTTCACCATCCCAAAGTTTTTGCTTTTTGTATCACTAAGCTAAAAACATAATAGACTATAGTAGATGTAAAAAACTAATTATATTTTATTTTTCTACTCCATCACAAAATTTTTGGTTTTTCCCCACTAAAAAACAAAGTTAAAAGACTATAATCCACGACATATATTTTATACTATATAGGTAAAATTTAAAATAAATAATCAAGCTAACGTTTATTGATATTTACCATTTTCACATTGAATTATGATAAATTAAATGTAAATATATTTAATATGTTTCTTCTATATCACCAAATTTCATGTTTCTTCGTCACTAATCCATATAGTTAAAAGACTATAAATGAATGACAAATAAATTATATCTACATGGGTAACCACTAAAATCAAATATTTAAGCTGAATGTTATTTGTATTCACCATAATCACATCGTACTATGGTATAATATATGTAAAACATTTCTATATTTTTCTTTTACTCCATCACCAAAATTTTGGTTTCTTCACTTCCAAGACACTAAGTTAAATGACTACAAATGAATGACGCATAATTTATACATATGCAAAACAATTAAAATTAAATAATCAAGCTCAATTTTGTTTATATTCATCGTATTCACATTGACCTATGGTATGTAACATATAAAAATATTCAATATTTTTCTTCACCATCCCAAAGTTTTAACTTTTTGTATCACCAAGCTAAAAACATAATAGACTATAGTAGATGTAAAAAATTAATTATACTTTATTTTTCTACTCCATCACAAAAGTTTAGGTTTTTCCCCACTAAAAAACAAAGTTAAAAGACTATAATCCACGACATGTTTTTTATATTATATAGTTAAAAATTAAAATAAATAATCAAGCTAACGTTTATTGATATTTACCATTTTCACATTGAGTTATGGTAAATTAGATGTAAATATATTCAATATGTTTCTTCTCTATCACCAAATTTCATGTTTCTTCGTCACTAATCCACATAGTTAAAAGGCTATAAATGAATGGCAAATAAATTATATCTACATGGGTAATCACTAAAATCAAATATTTAAAGCTGAATGTTATTTGTATTCACATTAATCACATTGTATTATGGTATAATATTTTTAAAACATTTCTATATTTTTCTTCTTTTCCATCACCAAAGTTTTGGTTTCTTCACCTCTAATAAACAAAGTTAGAAGACTACAAATGAATGACCCATAATTTATACATATGCATAACAATTAAAATTAAATAATCAAGCTCAATATTATTTATATTCATCGTATTCACATTGACCTATGATATATTACATCTAAAAATATTCAATATTTTTTTCACCATCCCAAAGTTTTAGCTTTTTGTATCACTAAGCTAAAAACATAATAGACTATAGTATATGTAAAAAATTAATTATATTTTATTTTTCTACTCCATCACAAAATTTTAGGTTTTTTCCCACTAAAAAACAAAGTTAAAAGACTATAATCCACGAAATATATTTTATATTATATAGGTAAAAATTAAGATAAATAATAAAGCTAACGTTTATTGATATTTACCATTTTGACATTGAATTATGGTAAATTAGATGTAAATATATTTAATATGTTTCTTCTCTATCACCAAATTTCATGTTTCTTCGTCACTAATCCACATAGTTAAAAGACTATAAATGAATGACAAATAAATTATATCTACATGGGTAATCACTAAAATCAAATATTTAAGCTGAATGTTATTTGTATTCACCATAACCACATTGTACTATGGTATAATATATGTAAAACATTTCTATATTTTTCTTTTACTCTATCACCGAAATTTTGGTTTCTTCACTTCCAAGACACTAAGTTAAATGACTACAAATGAATGACGCATAATTTATACATATGCATAACAATTAAAATTAAATAATCAAGCTCAATTTTGTTTATATTCATCGTATTCACATTGACCTATGGTATGTTACATCTAAAAATATTCAATATTTTTCGTCTCCATCCCAAAGTTTTAGATTTTTGTATCACCAAGCTAAAAACATAATAGACTATAGTAGATGTAAAAAATTAATTATACTTTATTTTTCTACTCCATCACAAAAGTTTAGGTTTTTCCCCACTAAAAAACAAAGTTAAAAGACTATAATCCACGACATATTTTTTATATTATATAGTTAAAAATTAAAATAAATAATCAAGATAACGTTTATTGATATTTACTATTTTCACATTGAATTATGGTAAATTAGATGTAAATATATTCAATATGTTTCTTCTCCTTCACCAAATTTCATGTTTCTTCGTCACTAATCGACATAGTTAAAAGGCTATAAATGAATGACAAATAAATTATATCTACATGGATAATCACTAAAATCAAATATTTAAAGCTGAATGTTATTTGTATTCACATTAATCACATTGTATTATGGTATAATATTTTTAAAACATTTCTATATTTTTCTTCTTTTCCATCACCAAAGTTTTGGTTTCTTCACCTCTAAGAAACTAAGTTAAAAATCTACAAATGAATGACCCATAATTTATACATATGCATAACAATTAAAATTAAATAATCAAGCTCAATATTGTCTATATTCATCGTATTCACATTGACCTATGATATATTACATATAAAAATATTCAATATTTTTCTTCACCATCCCAAAGTTTTAGCTTTTTGTATCACTAAGCTAAAAACATAATAGACTATAGTAGATGTAAAAAACTAATTATATTTTATTTTTCTACTCCATCACAAAATTTTTGGTTTTTCCCCACTAAAAAACAAAGTTAAAAGACTATAATCCACGACATATATTTTATACTATATAGGTAAAATTTAAAATAAATAATCAAGCTAACGTTTATTGATATTTACCATTTTCACATTGAATTATGATAAATTAAATGTAAATATATTTAATATGTTTCTTCTATATCACCAAATTTCATGTTTCTTCGTCACTAATCCATATAGTTAAAAGACTATAAATGAATGACAAATAAATTATATCTACATGGGTAACCACTAAAATCAAATATTTAAGCTGAATGTTATTTGTATTCACCATAATCACATCGTACTATGGTATAATATATGTAAAACATTTCTATATTTTTCTTTTACTCCATCACCAAAATTTTGGTTTCTTCACTTCCAAGACACTAAGTTAAATGACTACAAATGAATGACGCATAATTTATACATATGCAAAACAATTAAAATTAAATAATCAAGCTCAATTTTGTTTATATTCATCGTATTCACATTGACCTATGGTATGTAACATATAAAAATATTCAATATTTTTCTTCACCATCCCAAAGTTTTAACTTTTTGTATCACCAAGCTAAAAACATAATAGACTATAGTAGATGTAAAAAATTAATTATACTTTATTTTTCTACTCCATCACAAAAGTTTAGGTTTTTCCCCACTAAAAAACAAAGTTAAAAGACTATAATCCACGACATGTTTTTTATATTATATAGTTAAAAATTAAAATAAATAATCAAGCTAACGTTTATTGATATTTACCATTTTCACATTGAGTTATGGTAAATTAGATGTAAATATATTCAATATGTTTCTTCTCTATCACCAAATTTCATGTTTCTTCGTCACTAATCCACATAGTTAAAAGGCTATAAATGAATGGCAAATAAATTATATCTACATGGGTAATCACTAAAATCAAATATTTAAAGCTGAATGTTATTTGTATTCACATTAATCACATTGTATTATGGTATAATATTTTTAAAACATTTCTATATTTTTCTTCTTTTCCATCACCAAAGTTTTGGTTTCTTCACCTCTAATAAACAAAGTTAGAAGACTACAAATGAATGACCCATAATTTATACATATGCATAACAATTAAAATTAAATAATCAAGCTCAATATTATTTATATTCATCGTATTCACATTGACCTATGATATATTACATCTAAAAATATTCAATATTTTTTTCACCATCCCAAAGTTTTAGCTTTTTGTATCACTAAGCTAAAAACATAATAGACTATAGTATATGTAAAAAATTAATTATATTTTATTTTTCTACTCCATCACAAAATTTTAGGTTTTTTCCCACTAAAAAACAAAGTTAAAAGACTATAATCCACGAAATATATTTTATATTATATAGGTAAAAATTAAGATAAATAATAAAGCTAACGTTGATTGATATTTACCATTTTGACATTGAATTATGGTAAATTAGAATTAAATATATTTAATATGTTTCTTCTCTATCACCAAATTTCATGTTTCTTCGTCACTAATCCACATAGTTAAAAGACTATAAATGAATGACAAATAAATTATATCTACATGGGTAATCACTAAAATCAAATATTTAAGCTGAATGTTATTTGTATTCACCATAATCACATCGTACTATGGTATAATATATGTAAAACATTTCTATATTTTTCTTTTACTCCATCACCAAAATTTTGGTTTCTTCACTTCCAAGACACTAAGTTAAATGACTACAAATGAATGACGCATAATTTATACATATGCAAAACAATTAAAATTAAATAATCAAGCTCAATTTTGTTTATATTCATCGTATTCACATTGACCTATGGTATGTAACATATTAAAATATTCAATATTTTTCTTCACCATCCCAAAGTTTTAGCTTTTTGTATCACCAAGCTAAAAACATAATAGACTATAGTAGATGTAAAAAATTAATTATACTTTATTTTTCTACTCCATCACAAAAGTTTAGGTTTTTCCCCACTAAAAAACAAAGTTAAAAGACTATAATCCACGACATGTTTTTTATATTATATAGTTAAAAATTAAAATAAATAATCAAGCTAACGTTTATTGATATTTACCATTTTCACATTGAGTTATGGTAAATTAGATGTAAATATATTCAATATGTTTCTTCTCTATCACCAAATTTCATGTTTCTTCGTCACTAATCCACATAGTTAAAAGGCTATAAATGAATGGCAAATAAATTATATCTACATTGGTAATCACTAAAATCAAATATTTAAAGCTGAATGTTATTTGTATTCACATTAATCACATTGTATTATGGTATAATATTTTTAAAACATTTCTATATTTTTCTTCTTTTCCATCACCAAAGTTTTGGTTTCTTCACCTCTAATAAACAAAGTTAAAAGACTACAAATGAATGACCCATAATTTATACATATGCGTAACAATTAAAATTAAATAATCAAGCTCAATATTATTTATATTCATCGTATTCACATTGACCTATGATATATTACATCTAAAAATATTCAATATTTTTCTTCACCATCCCAAAGTTTTAGCTTTTTGTATCACTAAGCTAAAAACATAATAGACTATAGTATATGTAAAGAATTAATTATATTTTATTTTTCTACTCCATCACAAAATTTTAGGTTTTTTCCCACTAAAAAACAAAGTTAAAAGACTATAATCCACGAAATATATTTTATATTATATAGGTAAAAATTAAGATAAATAATAAAGCTAACGTTTATTGATATTTACCATTTTGACATTGAATTATGGTGAATTAGATGTAAATATATTTAATATGTTTCTTCTCTATCACCAAATTTCATGTTTCTTCGTCACTAATCCACATAGTTAAAAGACTATAAATGAATGACAAATAAATTATATCTACATGGGTAATCACTAAAATCAAATATTTAAGCTGAATGTTATTTGTATTCACCATAACCACATTGTACTATGGTATAATATATGTAAAACATTTCTATATTTTTCTTTTACTCAATCACCAAAATTTTGGTTTCTTCACTTCCAAGACACTAAGTTAAATGACTACAAATGAATGACGCATAATTTATACATATGCATAACAATTAAAATTAAATAATCAAGCTCAATTTTGTTTATATTCATCGTATTCACATTGACCTATGGTATGTTACATCTAAAAATATTCAATATTTTTCGTCTCCATCCCAAAGTTTTAGATTTTTGTATCACCAAGCTAAAAACATAATAGACTATAGTAGATGTAAAAAATTAATTATACTTTATTTTTCTACTCCATCACAAAAGTTTAGGTTTTTCCCCACTAAAAAACAAAGTTAAAAGACTATAATCCACGACATGTTTTTTATATTATATAGTTAAAAATTAAAATAAATAATCAAGCTAACGTTTATTGATATTTACCATTTTCACATTGAATTATGATAAATTAGATGTAAATATATTCAATATGTTTCTTCTCCTTCACCAAATTTCATGTTTCTTCTCACTAATCGACATAGTTAAAAGGCTATAAATGAATGACAAATAAATTATATCTACATGGATAATCACTAAAATCAAATATTTAAAGCTGAATGTTATTTGTATTCACATTAATCACATTGTATTATTGTATAATATTTTTAAAACATTTCTATATTTTTCTTCTTTTCCATCACCAAATTTTGGTTTCTTCACCTCTAAGAAACTAAGTCAAAAGACTACAAATGAATGACCCATAATTTATACATATGCATAACAATTAAAATTAAATAATCAAGCTCAATATTGTTTATATTCATCGTATTCACATTGACCTATGATATATTACATATAAAAATATTCAATATTTTTCTTCACCATCCCAAAGTTTTAGCTTTTTGTATCACTAAGCTAAAAACATAATAGACTATAGTAGATGTAAAAAAATAATTATATTTTATTTTTCTACTCCATCACAAAATTTTAGGTTTTTCCCCACTAAAAAACAAAGTTAAAAGACTATAATCCACGACATATATTTTATACTATATAGGTAAAAATTAAAATATATAATCAAGCTAACGTTTATTGATATTTACCATTTTCACATTGAATTATGGTAAATTAAATGTAAATATATTTAATATGTTTCTTCTATATCACCAAATTTCATGTTTCTTCGTCACTAATCCACATAGTTAAAAGACTATAAATGAATGACAAATAAATTATGTCTACATGGGTAACCACTAAAATCAAATATTTAAGCTGAATGTTATTTGTATTCACCATAATCACATCGTACTATGGTATAATATATGTAAAACATTTCTATATTTTTCTTTTACTCCATCACCAAAATTTTGGTTTCTTCACTTCCAAGACACTAAGTTAAATGACTACAAATGAATGACGCATAATTTATACATATGCAAAACAATTAAAATTAAATAATCAAGCTCAATTTTGTTTATATTCATCGTATTCACATTGACCTATGGTATGTAACATATTAAAATATTCAATATTTTTCTTC
>CAWUDS030000443.1:2469054-2493102 GCA_963859935.3 Lathyrus sativus | reverse complement strand
CATAGAATCAAGTTTTTGTTTTAAAATATAAAGTTAAAAAAATACATTTAAACTTTAATTTTATTAATTAAACTAATATTTAATCCGTTACATTCTTAGTTAATAAGAGTTAATATAATTAATATGCTTACATAATAATAATTATTATAATAAAATAATAAAACATTTTAAAAATTTATATATCAATGTTGTTGTAACTTAGTTAAAGAGTTTATATAGAATGTTATTATTCATCATAAAAATTTTGATTTATAAAAATGAGTTAGTCCGCCTTTAATATGACATTTCATATTTATATCTACATATCAAACTTAAAAAGGTGTCAAAAATAATTGGGTATATTGTAAATTTCACAACCTCTCAAAATAATTAAACATAATGTTAATATTTTTATTAAAAATGACACATCTTATCTTACCAACGTATTTGTATGGACAGGTTAAATTAAACTCTAATATTATATTTGCAAATATATATTTCTTCTTTGCAAAAACCGTTTAAAATTGATTATGGAAATAAGTCAATAAAATATATACAAATAAAAAGAAGAATATTTAAAAAATTATAGATCACTAATTAATAATATAATTTGATGTTTTCATTTTTACTTTTATTTTTAGTGATAGATTTATAACTTTTTGACAATAATATTTTGTAGTAATTTGTATTTATGACATTAGAATTCGATTATAATATACATTTAAGAAAATTGTATAAACTTTGAACGCTATAGTATAACATCTTATTGAGATCAAACAAAATATAAACTTTAAATATTACATTTGTGATATATATAATGACATTTAAAAATAAAAGACATTGCCAACAAAAATAAAATAGATTAAATAAAAAACACAATAATAATCCTAAGACATGAGTGTCTCAATATCTTTAATAGGAACACATTAATAGATAGTAAGAGCAAGATTATTTAGACATGTTTTATAAAACAACTTGCATTTTTACTCAATAATTAACTTTATTATGTTTTTGGGTACAATAAAACTAATTAATTGATTTACTTTTGTATGTACCATTTATTTCATTTAAGTTGATATATAAATATTAATTTATTTAACTGAATCACTTTTAAAATTATTTCAAGACGTTTTGATGCACCCACCTGCCACATTCATGACATATGTCACATAAGAGTGTAAGTAATTAAATAGGCCTAACTTACAATATTTATGTTCAAGTATATATATCTTTGAATGAAAACATAGAATCAAGTTTTTGTTTTAAAATATAAAGTTAAAAAAATACATTTAAACTTTAATTTTATTAATTAAACTAATATTTAATCCGTTACATTCTTAGTTAATAAGAGTTAATATAATTAATATGCTTACATAATAATAATTATTATAATAAAATAATAAAACATTTTAAAAATTTATATATCAATGTTGTTGTAACTTAGTTAAAGAGTTTATATAGAATGTTATTATTCATCATAAAAATTTTGATTTATAAAAATGAGTTAGTCCGCCTTTAATATGACATTTCATATTTATATCTACATATCAAACTTAAAAAGGTGTCAAAAATAATTGGGTATATTGTAAATTTCACAACCTCTCAAAATAATTAAACATAATGTTAATATTTTTATTAAAAATGACACATCTTATCTTACTAACGTATTTGTATGGACAGGTTAAATTAAACTCTAATATTATATTTGCAAATATATATTTCTTCTTTGCAAAAACCGTTTAAAATTGATTATGGAAATAAGTCAATAAAATATATACAAATAAAAAGAAGAATATTTAAAAAATTATAGATCACTAATTAATAATATAATTTGATGTTTTCATTTTTACTTTTATTTTTAGTGATAGATTTATAACTTTTTGACAATAATATTTTGTAGTAATTTGTATTTATGACATTAGAATTCGATTATAATATACATTTAAGAAAATTGTATAAACTTTGAACGCTATAGTATAACATATTATTGAGATCAAACAAAATATAAACTTTAAATATTACATTTGTGATATATATAATGACATTTAAAAATAAAAGACATTGCCAACAAAAATAAAATAGATTAAATAAAAAACACAATAATAATTCTAAGACACGAGTGTCTCAATATCTTTAATAGGAACACACTAATAGATAGCAAGAGCAAGATTATTTAGACATGTTTTATAAAACAACTTGCATTTTTACTCAATAATTAACTTTATTATGTTTTTGGGTACAATACAACTAATTAATTGATTTACTTTTGTATGTACCATTTATTTCATTTAAGTTGATATATAAATATTAATTTATTTAACTAAATCACTTTTAAAATTATTTCAAGACGTTTTGATGCACCCACCTGCCACATTCATGACATATGTCACATAAGAGTGTAAGTAATTAAATAGGCCTAACTTACAATATTTATGTTCAAGTATATATATCTTTGAATGAAAACATAGAATCAAGTTTTTGTTTTAAAATATAAAGTTAAAAAAATACATTTAAACTTTAATTTTATTAATTAAACTAATATTTAATCCGTTACATTCTTAGTTAATAAGAGTTAATATAATTAATATGCTTACATAATAATAATAATTATAATAAAATAATAAAACATTTTAAAAGTTTATATATCAATGTTGTTGTAACTTAGTTAAAGAGTTTATTTAGAATGTTATTATTCATCATAAAAATTTTGATTTATAAAAATGAGTTAGTCCGCCTTTAATATGACATTTCGTATTTATATCTACATATCAAACTTAAAAAGGTGTCAAAAATAATTGGGTATATTGTAAATTTCACAACCTCTCAAAATAATTAAAAATAATGTTAATATTTTTATTAAAAATGACACATCTTATCTTACCAACGTATTTGTATGGACAGGTTAAATTAAACTCTAATATTATATTTGCAAATATATATTTCTTCTTTGCAAAAACCGTTTAAAATTGATTATGGAAATAAGTCAATAAAATATATACAAATAAAAAGAAGAATATTTAAAAAATTATAGATCACTAATTAATAATATAATTTGATGTTTTCATTTTTACTTTTATTTTTAGTGATAGATTTATAACTTTTTGACAATAATATTTTGTAGTAATTTGTATTTATGACATTAGAATTCGATTATAATATACATTTAAGAAAATTGTATAAACTTTGAACGCTATAGTATAACATATTATTGAGATCAAACAAAATATAAACTTTAAATATTACATTTGTGATATATATAATGACATTTAAAAATAAAAGACATTGCCAACAAAAATAAAATAGATTAAATAAAAAACACAATAATAATCCTAAGACACGAGTGTCTCAATATCTTTAATAGGAACACACTAATAGATAGCAAGAGCAAGATTATTTAGACATGTTTTATAAAACAACTTGCATTTTTACTCAATAATTAACTTTATTATGTTTTTGGGTACAATAAAACTAATTAATTGATTTACTTTTGTATGTACCATTTATTTCATTTAAGTTGATATATAAATATTAATTTATTTAACTGAATCACTTTTAAAATTATTTCAAGACGATTTGATGCACCCACCTGCCACATTCATGACATATGTCACATAAGAGTGTAAGTAATTAAATAGGCCTAACTTACAATATTTATGTTCAAGTATATATATCTTTGAATGAAAACATAGAATCAAGTTTTTGTTTTAAAATATAAAGTTAAAAAAATACATTTAAACTTTAATTTTATTAATTAAACTAATATTTAATCCGTTACATTCTTAGTTAATAAGAGTTAATATAATTAATATGCTTACATAATAATAATAATTATAATAAAATAATAAAACATTTTAAAAATTTATATATCAATGTTGTTGTAACTTAGTTAAAGAGTTTATATAGAATGTTATTATTCATCATAAAAATTTTGATTTATAAAAATGAGTTAGTCCGCCTTTAATATGACATTTCATATTTATATCTACATATCAAACTTAAAAAGGTGTCAAAAATAATTGGGTATATTGTAAATTTCACAACCTCTCAAAATAATTAAACATAATGTTAATATTTTTATTAAAAATGACACATCTTATCTTACCAACGTATTTGTATGGACAGGTTAAATTAAACTCTAATATTATATTTGCAAATATATATTTCTTCTTTGCAAAAACCGTTTAAAATTGATTATGGAAATAAGTCAATAAAATATATACAAATAAAAAGAAGAATATTTAAAAAATTATAGATCACTAATTAATAATATAATTTGATGTTTTCATTTTTACTTTTATTTTTAGTGATAGATTTATAACTTTTTTACAATAATATTTTGTAGTAATTTGTATTTATGACACTAGAATTCGATTATAATATACATTTAAGAAAATTGTATAAACTTTGAACGCTATAGTATAACATATTATTGAGATCAAACAAAATATAAACTTTAAATATTACATTTGTGATATATATAATGACATTTAAAAATAAAAGACATTGCCAACAAAAATAAAATAGATTAAATAAAAAACACAATAATAATTCTAAGACACGAGTGTCTCAATATCTTTAATAGGAACACACTAATAGATAGCAAGAGCAAGATTATTTAGACATGTTTTATAAAACAACTTGCATTTTTACTCAATAATTAACTTTATTATGTTTTTGGGTACAATACAACTAATTAATTGATTTACTTTTGTATGTACCATTTATTTCATTTAAGTTGATATATAAATATTAATTTATTTAACTAAATCACTTTTAAAATTATTTCAAGACGTTTTGATGCACCCACCTGCCACATTCATGACATATGTCACATAAGAGTGTAAGTAATTAAATAGGCCTAACTTACAATATTTATGTTCAAGTATATATATCTTTGAATGAAAACATAGAATCAAGTTTTTGTTTTAAAATATAAAGTTAAAAAAATACATTTAAACTTTAATTTTATTAATTAAACTAATATTTAATCCGTTACATTCTTAGTTAATAAGAGTTAATATAATTAATATGCTTACATAATAATAATAATTATAATAAAATAATAAAACATTTTAAAAGTTTATATATCAATGTTGTTGTAACTTAGTTAAAGAGTTTATATAGAATGTTATTATTCATCATAAAAATTTTGATTTATAAAAATGAGTTAGTCCGCCTTTAATATGACATTTCGTATTTATATCTACATATCAAACTTAAAAAGGTGTCAAAAATAATTGGGTATATTGTAAATTTCACAACCTCTCAAAATAATTAAAAATAATGTTAATATTTTTATTAAAAATGACACATCTTATCTTACCAACGTATTTGTATGGACAGGTTAAATTAAACTCTAATATTATATTTGCAAATATATATTTCTTCTTTGCAAAAACCGTTTAAAATTGATTATGGAAATAAGTCAATAAAATATATACAAATAAAAAGAAGAATATTTAAAAAATTATAGATCACTAATTAATAATATAATTTGATGTTTTCATTTTTACTTTTATTTTTAGTGATAGATTTATAACTTTTTGACAATAATATTTTGTAGTAATTTGTATTTATGACATTAGAATTCGATTATAATATACATTTAAGAAAATTGTATAAACTTTGAACGCTATAGTATAACATATTATTGAGATCAAACAAAATATAAACTTTAAATATTACATTTGTGATATATATAATGACATTTAAAAATAAAAGACATTGCCAACAAAAATAAAATAGATTAAATAAAAAACACAATAATAATCCTAAGACACGAGTGTCTCAATATCTTTAATAGGAACACACTAATAGATAGCAAGAGCAAGATTATTTAGACATGTTTTATAAAACAACTTGCATTTTTACTCAATAATTAACTTTATTATGTTTTTGGGTACAATACAACTAATTAATTGATTTACTTTTGTATGTACCATTTATTTCATTTAAGTTGATATATAAATATTAATTTATTTAACTAAATCACTTTTAAAATTATTTCAAGACGTTTTAATGCACCCACCTGCCACATTCATGACATATGTCACATAAGAGTGTAAGTAATTAAATAGGCCTAACTTACAATATTTATGTTCAAGTATATATATCTTTGAATGAAAACATAGAATCAAGTTTTTGTTTTAAAATATAAAGTTAAAAAAATACATTTAAACTTTAATTTTATTAATTAAACTAATATTTAATCCGTTACATTCTTAGTTAATAAGAGTTAATATAATTAATATGCTTACATAATAATAATTATTATAATAAAATAATAAAACATTTTAAAAGTTTATATATCAATGTTGTTGTAACTTAGTTAAAGAGTTTATATAGAATGTTATTATTCATCATAAAAATTTTGATTTATAAAAATGAGTTAGTCCGCCTTTAATATGACATTTCGTATTTATATCTACATATCAAACTTAAAAAGGTGTCAAAAATAATTGGGTATATTGTAAATTTCACAACCTCTCAAAATAATTAAAAATAATGTTAATATTTTTATTAAAAATGACACATCTTATCTTACCAACGTATTTGTATGGACAGGTTAAATTAAACTCTAATATTATATTTGCAAATATATATTTCTTCTTTGCAAAAACCGTTTAAAATTGATTATGGAAATAAGTCAATAAAATATATACAAATAAAAAGAAGAATATTTAAAAAATTATAGATCACTAATTAATAATATAATTTGATGTTTTCATTTTTACTTTTATTTTTAGTGATAGATTTATAACTTTTTGACAATAATATTTTGTAGTAATTTGTATTTATGACATTAGAATTCGATTATAATATACATTTAAGAAAATTGTATAAACTTTGAACGCTATAGTATAACATATTATTGAGATCAAACAAAATATAAACTTTAAATATTACATTTGTGATATATATAATGACATTTAAAAATAAAAGACATTGCCAACAAAAATAAAATAGATTAAATAAAAAACACAATAATAATCCTAAGACACGAGTGTCTCAATATCTTTAATAGGAACACACTAATAGATAGCAAGAGCAAGATTATTTAGACATGTTTTATAAAACAACTTGCATTTTTACTCAATAATTAACTTTATTATGTTTTTGGGTACAATACAACTAATTAATTGATTTACTTTTGTATGTACCATTTATTTCATTTAAGTTGATATATAAATATTAATTTATTTAACTAAATCACTTTTAAAATTATTTCAAGACGTTTTGATGCACCCACCTGCCACATTCATGACATATGTCACATAAGAGTGTAAGTAATTAAATAGGCCTAACTTACAATATTTATGTTCAAGTATATATATCTTTGAATGAAAACATAGAATCAAGTTTTTGTTTTAAAATATAAAGTTAAAAAAATACATTTAAACTTTAATTTTATTAATTAAACTAATATTTAATCCGTTACATTCTTAGTTAATAAGAGTTAATATAATTAATATGCTTACATAATAATAATAATTATAATAAAATAATAAAACATTTTAAAAATTTATATATCAATGTTGTTGTAACTTAGTTAAAGAGTTTATATAGAATGTTATTATTCATCATAAAAATTTTGATTTATAAAAATGAGTTAGTCCGCCTTTAATATGACATTTCGTATTTATATCTACATTTCAAACTTAAAAAGGTGTCAAAAATAATTGGGTATATTGTAAATTTCACAACCTCTCAAAATAATTAAAAATAATGTTAATATTTTTATTAAAAACGACACATCTTATGTTACCAACGTATTTGTATGGACAGGTTAAATTAAACTCTAATATTATATTTGCAAATATATATTTCTTCTTTGCAAAAACCGTTTAAAATTGATTATGCAAATAAGTCAATAAAATATATACAAATAAAAAGAAGAATATTTAAAAAATTATAGATCACTAATTAATAATATAATTTGATGTTTTCATTTTTACTTTTATTTTTAGTGATAGATTTATAACTTTTTTACAATAATATTTTGTAGTAATTTGTATTTATGACACTAGAATTCGATTATAATATACATTTAAGAAAATTGTATAAACTTTGAACGCTATAGTATAAAATATTATTGAGATCAAACAAAATATAAACTTTAAATATTACATTTGTGATATATATAATGACATTTAAAAATAAAAGACATTGCCAACAAAAATAAAATAGATTAAATAAAAAACACAATAATAATCCTAAGACACGAGTGTCTCAATATCTTTAATAGGAACACACTAATAGATAGCAAGAGCAAGATTATTTAGACATGTTTTATAAAACAACTTGCATTTTTACTCAATAATTAACTTTATTATGTTTTTGGGTACAATACAACTAATTAATTGATTTACTTTTGTATGTACCATTTATTTCATTTAAGTTGATATATAAATATTAATTTATTTAACTAAATCACTTTTAAAATTATTTCAAGACGTTTTGATGCACCCACCTGCCACATTCATGACATATGTCACATAAGAGTGTAAGTAATTAAATAGGCCTAACTTACAATATTTATGTTCAAGTATATATATCTTTGAATGAAAACATAGAATCAAGTTTTTGTTTTAAAATATAAAGTTAAAAAAATACATTTAAACTTTAATTTTATTAATTAAACTAATATTTAATCCGTTACATTCTTAGTTAATAAGAGTTAATATAATTAATATGCTTACATAATAATAATAATTATAATAAAATAATAAAACATTTTAAAAATTTATATATCAATGTTGTTGTAACTTAGTTAAAGAGTTTATATAGAATGTTATTATTCATCATAAAAATTTTGATTTATAAAAATGAGTTAGTCCGCCTTTAATATGACATTTCGTATTTATATCTACATTTCAAACTTAAAAAGGTGTCAAAAATAATTGGGTATATTGTAAATTTCACAACCTCTCAAAATAATTAAAAATAATGTTAATATTTTTATTAAAAATGACACATCTTATGTTACCAACGTATTTGTATGGACAGGTTAAATTAAACTCTAATATTATATTTGCAAATATATATTTCTTCTTTGCAAAAACCGTTTAAAATTGATTATGCAAATAAGTCAATAAAATATATACAAATAAAAAGAAGAATATTTAAAAAATTATGGATCACTAATTAATAATATAATTTGATGTTTTCATTTTTACTTTTATTTTTAGTGATAGATTTATAACTTTTTTACAATAATATTTTGTAGTAATTTGTATTTATGACACTAGAATTCGATTATAATATACATTTAAGAAAATTGTATAAACTTTGAACGCTATAGTATAAAATATTATTGAGATCAAACAAAATATAAACTTTAAATATTACATTTGTGATATATATAATGACATTTAAAAATAAAAGACATTGCCAACAAAAATAAAATAGATTAAATAAAAAACACAATAATAATCCTAAGACACGAGTGTCTCAATATCTTTAATAGGAACACACTAATAGATAGCAAGAGCAAGATTATTTAGACATGTTTTATAAAACAACTTGCATTTTTACTCAATAATTAACTTTATTATGTTTTTGGGTACAATAAAACTAATTAATTGATTTACTTTTGTATGTACCATTTATTTCATTTAAGTTGATATATAAATATTAATTTATTTAACTGAATCACTTTTAAAATTATTTCAAGACGTTTTGATGCACCCACCTGCCACATTCATGACATATGTCACATAAGAGTGTAAGTAATTAAATAGGCCTAACTTACAATATTTATGTTCAAGTATATATATCTTTGAATGAAAACATAGAATCAAGTTTTTGTTTTAAAATATAAAGTTAAAAAAATTCATTTATACTTTAATTTTATTAATTAAACTAATATTTAATCTGTTACATTCTTAGTTAATAAGAGTTAATATAATTAATATGCTTACATAATAATAATTATTATAATAAAATAATAAAACATTTTAAAAATTTATATATCAATGTTGTTGTAACTTAGTTAAAGAGTTTATATAGAATGTTATTATTCATCATAAAAATTTTGATTTATAAAAATGAGTTAGTCCGCCTTTAATATGACATTTCATATTTATATCTACATATCAAACTTAAAAAGGTGTCAAAAATAATTGGGTATATTGTAAATTTCACAACCTCTCAAAATAATTAAACATAATGTTAATATTTTTATTAAAAATGACACATCTTATCTTACCAACGTATTTGTATGGACAGGTTAAATTAAACTCTAATATTATATTTGCAAATATATATTTCTTCTTTGCAAAAACCGTTTAAAATTGATTATGGAAATAAGTCAATAAAATATATACAAATAAAAAGAAGAATATTTAAAAAATTATAGATCACTAATTAATAATATAATTTGATGTTTTCATTTTTACTTTTATTTTTAGTGATAGATTTATAACTTTTTGACAATAATATTTTGTAGTAATTTGTATTTATGACATTAGAATTCGATTATAATATACATTTAAGAAAATTGTATAAACTTTGAACGCTATAGTATAACATATTATTGAGATCAAACAAAATATAAACTTTAAATATTACATTTGTGATATATATAATGACATTTAAAAATAAAAGACATTGCCAACAAAAATAAAATAGATTAAATAAAAAACACAATAATAATCCTAAGACACGAGTGTCTCAATATCTTTAATAGGAACACACTAATAGATAGCAAGAGCAAGATTATTTAGACATGTTTTATAAAACAACTTGCATTTTTACTCAATAATTAACTTTATTATGTTTTTGGGTACAATAAAACTAATTAATTGATTTACTTTTGTATGTACCATTTATTTCATTTAAGTTGATATATAAATATTAATTTATTTAACTGAATCACTTTTAAAATTATTTCAAGACGTTTTGATGCACCCACCTGCCACATTCATGACATATGTCACATAAGAGTGTAAGTAATTAAATAGGCCTAACTTACAATATTTATGTTCAAGAATATATATCTTTGAATGAAAACATAGAATCAAGTTTTTGTTTTAAAATATAAAGTTAAAAAAATACATTTAAACTTTAATTTTATTAATTAAACTAATATTTAATCCGTTACATTCTTAGTTAATAAGAGTTAATATAATTAATATGCTTACATAATAATAATAATTATAATAAAATAATAAAACATTTTAAAAATTTATATATCAATGTTGTTGTAACTTAGTTAAAGAGTTTATATAGAATGTTATTATTCATCATAAAAATTTTGATTTATAAAAATGAGTTAGTCCGCCTTTAATATGACATTTCGTATTTATATCTACATTTCAAACTTAAAAAGGTGTCAAAAATAATTGGGTATATTGTAAATTTCACAACCTCTCAAAATAATTAAACATAATGTTAATATTTTTATTAAAATTGACACATCTTATCTTACCAACGTATTTGTATGGACAGGTTAAATTAAACTCTAATATTATATTTGCAAATATATATTTCTTCTTTGCAAAAACCGTTTAAAATTGATTATGGAAATAAGTCAATAAAATATATACAAATAAAAAGAAGAATATTTAAAAAATTATAGATCACTAATTAATAATATAATTTGATGTTTTCATTTTTACTTTTATTTTTAGTGATAGATTTATAACTTTTTTACAATAATATTTTGTAGTAATTTGTATTTATGACACTAGAATTCGATTATAATATACATTTAAGAAAATTGTATAAACTTTGAACGCTATAGTATAAAATATTATTGAGATCAAACAAAATATAAACTTTAAATATTACATTTGTGATATATATAATGACATTTAAAAATAAAAGACATTGCCAACAAAAATAAAATAGATTAAATAAAAAACACAATAATAATTCTAAGACACGAGTGTCTCAATATCTTTAATAGGAACACACTAATAGATAGCAAGAGCAAGATTATTTAGACATCTTTTATAAAACAACTTGCATTTTTACTCAATAATTAACTTTATTATGTTTTTGGGTACAATACAACTAATTAATTGATTTACTTTTGTATGTACCATTTATTTCATTTAAGTTGATATATAAATATTAATTTATTTAACTAAATCACTTTTAAAATTATTTCAAGACGTTTTGATGCACCCACCTGCCACATTCATGACATATGTCACATCAGAGTGTAAGTAATTAAATAGGCCTAACTTACAATATTTATGTTCAAGTATATATATCTTTGAATGAAAACATAGAATCAAGTTTTTGTTTTAAAATATAAAGTTAAAAAAATACATTTAAACTTTAATTTTATTAATTAAACTAATATTTAATCCGTTACATTCTTAGTTAATAAGAGTTAATATAATTAATATGCTTACATAATAATAATAATTATAATAAAATAATAAAACATTTTAAAAGTTTATATATCAATGTTGTTGTAACTTAGTTAAAGAGTTTATATAGAATGTTATTATTCATCATAAAAATTTTGATTTATAAAAATGAGTTAGTCCGCCTTTAATATGACATTTCGTATTTATATCTACATATCAAACTTAAAAAGGTGTCAAAAATAATTGGGTATATTGTAAATTTCACAACCTCTCAAAATAATTAAAAATAATGTTAATATTTTTATTAAAAATGACACATCTTATCTTACCAACGTATTTGTATGGACAGGTTAAATTAAACTCTAATATTATATTTGCAAATATATATTTCTTCTTTGCAAAAACCGTTTAAAATTGATTATGGAAATAAGTCAATAAAATATATACAAATAAAAAGAAGAATATTTAAAAAATTATAGATCACTAATTAATAATATAATTTGATGTTTTCATTTTTACTTTTATTTTTAGTGATAGATTTATAACTTTTTGACAATAATATTTTGTAGTAATTTGTATTTATGACATTAGAATTCGATTATAATATACATTTAAGAAAATTGTATAAACTTTGAACGCTATAGTATAACATATTATTGAGATCAAACAAAATATAAACTTTAAATATTACATTTGTGATATATATAATGACATTTAAAAATAAAAGACATTGCCAACAAAAATAAAATAGATTAAATAAAAAACACAATAATAATCCTAAGACATGAGTGTCTCAATATCTTTAATAGGAACACATTAATAGATAGTAAGAGCAAGATTATTTAGACATGTTTTATAAAACAACTTGCATTTTTACTCAATAATTAACTTTATTATGTTTTTGGGTACAATAAAACTAATTAATTGATTTACTTTTGTATGTACCATTTATTTCATTTAAGTTGATATATAAATATTAATTTATTTAACTGAATCACTTTTAAAATTATTTCAAGACGTTTTGATGCACCCACCTGCCACATTCATGACATATGTCACATAAGAGTGTAAGTAATTAAATAGGCCTAACTTACAATATTTATGTTCTAGTATATATATCTTTGAATGAAAACATAGAATCAAGTTTTTGTTTTAAAATATAAAGTTAAAAAAATACATTTAAACTTTAATTTTATTAATTAAACTAATATTTAATCCGTTACATTCTTAGTTAATAAGAGTTAATATAATTAATATGCTTACATAATAATAATTATTATAATAAAATAATAAAACATTTTAAAAATTTATATATCAATGTTGTTGTAACTTAGTTAAAGAGTTTATATAGAATGTTATTATTCATCATAAAAATTTTGATTTATAAAAATGAGTTAGTCCGCCTTTAATATTACATTTCATATTTATATCTACATATCAAACTTAAAAAGGTGTCAAAAATAATTGGGTATATTGTAAATTTCACAACCTCTCAAAATAATTAAACATAATGTTAATATTTTTATTAAAAATGACACATCTTATCTTACCAACGTATTTGTATGGACAGGTTAAATTAAACTCTAATATTATATTTGCAAATATATATTTCTTCTTTGCAAAAACCGTTTAAAATTGATTATGGAAATAAGTCAATAAAATATATACAAATAAAAAGAAGAATATTTAAAAAATTATAGATCACTAATTAATAATATAATTTGATGTTTTCATTTTTACTTTTATTTTTAGTGATAGATTTATAACTTTTTGACAATAATATTTTGTAGTAATTTGTATTTATGACATTAGAATTCGATTATAATATACATTTAAGAAAATTGTATAAACTTTGAACGCTATAGTATAACATATTATTGAGATCAAACAAAATATAAACTTTAAATATTACATTTGTGATATATATAATGACATTTAAAAATAAAAGACATTGCCAACAAAAATAAAATAGATTAAATAAAAAACACAATAATAATCCTAAGACACGAGTGTCTCAATATCTTTAATAGGAACACACTAATAGATAGCAAGAGCAAGATTATTTAGACATGTTTTATAAAACAACTTGCATTTTTACTCAATAATTAACTTTATTATGTTTTTGGGTACAATAAAACTAATTAATTGATTTACTTTTGTATGTACCATTTATTTCATTTAAGTTGATATATAAATATTAATTTATTTAACTGAATCACTTTTAAAATTATTTCAAGACGTTTTGATGCACCCACCTGCCACATTCATGACATATGTCACATAAGAGTGTAAGTAATTAAATAGGCCTAACTTACAATATTTATGTTCAAGAATATATATCTTTGAATGAAAACATAGAATCAAGTTTTTGTTTTAAAATATAAAGTTAAAAAAATACATTTAAACTTTAATTTTATTAATTAAACTAATATTTAATCCGTTACATTCTTAGTTAATAAGAGTTAATATAATTAATATGCTTACATAATAATAATAATTATAATAAAATAATAAAACATTTTAAAAATTTATATATCAATGTTGTTGTAACTTAGTTAAAGAGTTTATATAGAATGTTATTATTCATCATAAAAATTTTGATTTATAAAAATGAGTTAGTCCGCCTTTAATATGACATTTCGTATTTATATCTACATTTCAAACTTAAAAAGGTGTCAAAAATAATTGGGTATATTGTAAATTTCACAACCTCTCAAAATAATTAAACATAATGTTAATATTTTTATTAAAAATGACACATCTTATCTTACCAACGTATTTGTATGGACAGGTTAAATTAAACTCTAATATTATATTTGCAAATATATATTTCTTCTTTGCAAAAACCGTTTAAAATTGATTATGGAAATAAGTCAATAAAATATATACAAATAAAAAGAAGAATATTTAAAAAATTATAGATCACTAATTAATAATATAATTTGATGTTTTCATTTTTACTTTTATTTTTAGTGATAGATTTATAACTTTTTTACAATAATATTTTGTAGTAATTTGTATTTATGACACTAGAATTCGATTATAATATACATTTAAGAAAATTGTATAAACTTTGAACGCTATAGTATAAAATATTATTGAGATCAAACAAAATATAAACTTTAAATATTACATTTGTGATATATATAATGACATTTAAAAATAAAAGACATTGCCAACAAAAATAAAATAGATTAAATAAAAAACACAATAATAATTCTAAGACACGAGTGTCTCAATATCTTTAATAGGAACACACTAATAGATAGCAAGAGCAAGATTATTTAGACATCTTTTATAAAACAACTTGCATTTTTACTCAATAATTAACTTTATTATGTTTTTGGGTACAATACAACTAATTAATTGATTTACTTTTGTATGTACCATTTATTTCATTTAAGTTGATATATAAATATTAATTTATTTAACTAAATCACTTTTAAAATTATTTCAAGACGTTTTGATGCACCCACCTGCCACATTCATGACATATGTCACATCAGAGTGTAAGTAATTAAATAGGCCTAACTTACAATATTTATGTTCAAGTATATATATCTTTGAATGAAAACATAGAATCAAGTTTTTGTTTTAAAATATAAAGTTAAAAAAATACATTTAAACTTTAATTTTATTAATTAAACTAATATTTAATCCGTTACATTCTTAGTTAATAAGAGTTAATATAATTAATATGCTTACATAATAATAATAATTATAATAAAATAATAAAACATTTTAAAAGTTTATATATCAATGTTGTTGTAACTTAGTTAAAGAGTTTATATAGAATGTTATTATTCATCATAAAAATTTTGATTTATAAAAATGAGTTAGTCCGCCTTTAATATGACATTTCGTATTTATATCTACATATCAAACTTAAAAAGGTGTCAAAAATAATTGGGTATATTGTAAATTTCACAACCTCTCAAAATAATTAAAAATAATGTTAATATTTTTATTAAAAATGACACATCTTATCTTACCAACGTATTTGTATGGACAGGTTAAATTAAACTCTAATATTATATTTGCAAATATATATTTCTTCTTTGCAAAAACCGTTTAAAATTGATTATGGAAATAAGTCAATAAAATATATACAAATAAAAAGAAGAATATTTAAAAAATTATAGATCACTAATTAATAATATAATTTGATGTTTTCATTTTTACTTTTATTTTTAGTGATAGATTTATAACTTTTTGACAATAATATTTTGTAGTAATTTGTATTTATGACATTAGAATTCGATTATAATATACATTTAAGAAAATTGTATAAACTTTGAACGCTATAGTATAACATATTATTGAGATCAAACAAAATATAAACTTTAAATATTACATTTGTGATATATATAATGACATTTAAAAATAAAAGACATTGCCAACAAAAATAAAATAGATTAAATAAAAAACACAATAATAATCCTAAGACATGAGTGTCTCAATATCTTTAATAGGAACACATTAATAGATAGTAAGAGCAAGATTATTTAGACATGTTTTATAAAACAACTTGCATTTTTACTCAATAATTAACTTTATTATGTTTTTGGGTACAATAAAACTAATTAATTGATTTACTTTTGTATGTACCATTTATTTCATTTAAGTTGATATATAAATATTAATTTATTTAACTGAATCACTTTTAAAATTATTTCAAGACGTTTTGATGCACCCACCTGCCACATTCATGACATATGTCACATAAGAGTGTAAGTAATTAAATAGGCCTAACTTACAATATTTATGTTCTAGTATATATATCTTTGAATGAAAACATAGAATCAAGTTTTTGTT
Source organism: Lathyrus sativus (assembly GCA_963859935.3). NCBI lineage: Eukaryota > Viridiplantae > Streptophyta > Magnoliopsida > Fabales > Fabaceae > Lathyrus > Lathyrus sativus. The sequence continues at coordinate 2,475,988 of CAWUDS030000443.1, read as the reverse complement.
TTAAAATATAAAGTTAAAAAAATACATTTAAACTTTAATTTTATTAATTAAACTAATATTTAATCCGTTACATTCTTAGTTAATAAGAGTTAATATAATTAATATGCTTACATAATAATAATTATTATAATAAAATAATAAAACATTTTAAAAATTTATATATCAATGTTGTTGTAACTTAGTTAAAGAGTTTATATAGAATGTTATTATTCATCATAAAAATTTTGATTTATAAAAATGAGTTAGTCCGCCTTTAATATGACATTTCATATTTATATCTACATATCAAACTTAAAAAGGTGTCAAAAATAATTGGGTATATTGTAAATTTCACAACCTCTCAAAATAATTAAACATAATGTTAATATTTTTATTAAAAATGACACATCTTATCTTACCAACGTATTTGTATGGACAGGTTAAATTAAACTCTAATATTATATTTGCAAATATATATTTCTTCTTTGCAAAAACCGTTTAAAATTGATTATGGAAATAAGTCAATAAAATATATACAAATAAAAAGAAGAATATTTAAAAAATTATAGATCACTAATTAATAATATAATTTGATGTTTTCATTTTTACTTTTATTTTTAGTGATAGATTTATAACTTTTTGACAATAATATTTTGTAGTAATTTGTATTTATGACATTAGAATTCGATTATAATATACATTTAAGAAAATTGTATAAACTTTGAACGCTATAGTATAACATATTATTGAGATCAAACAAAATATAAACTTTAAATATTACATTTGTGATATATATAATGACATTTAAAAATAAAAGACATTGCCAACAAAAATAAAATAGATTAAATAAAAAACACAATAATAATCCTAAGACACGAGTGTCTCAATATCTTTAATAGGAACACACTAATAGATAGCAAGAGCAAGATTATTTAGACATGTTTTATAAAACAACTTGCAATTTTACTCAATAATTAACTTTATTATGTTTTTGGGTACAATACAACTAATTAATTGATTTACTTTTGTATGTACCATTTATTTCATTTAAGTTGATATATAAATATTAATTTATTTAACTGAATCACTTTTAAAATTATTTCAAGACGTTTTGATGCACCCACCTGCCACATTCATGACATATGTCACATAAGAGTGTAAGTAATTCAATAGGCCTAACTTACAATATATATGTTCAAGTATATATATCTTTGAATGAAAACATAGAATCAAGTTTTTGTTTTAAAATATAAAGTTAAAAAAATACATTTAAACTTTAATTTTATTAATTAAACTAATATTTAATCCGTTACATTCTTAGTTAATAAGAGTTAATATAATTAATATGCTTACATAATAATAATAATTATAATAAAATAATAAAACATTTTAAAAATTTATATATCAATGTTGTTGTAACTTAGTTAAAGAGTTTATATAGAATGTTATTATTCATCATAAAAATTTTGATTTATAAAAATGAGTTAGTCCGCCTTTAATATGACATTTCGTATTTATATCTACATTTCAAACTTAAAAAGGTGTCAAAAATAATTGGGTATATTGTAAATTTCACAACCTCTCAAAATAATTAAAAATAATGTTAATATTTTTATTAAAAATGACACATCTTATGTTACCAACGTATTTGTATGGACAGGTTAAATTAAACTTTAATATTATATTTGCAAATATATATTTCTTCTTTGCAAAAACCGTTTAAAATTGATTATGCAAATAAGTCAATAAAATATATACAAATAAAAAGAAGAATATTTAAAAAATTATAGATCACTAATTAATAATATAATTTGATGTTTTCATTTTTACTTTTATTTTTAGTGATAGATTTATAACTTTTTTACAATAATATTTTGTAGTAATTTGTATTTATGACACTAGAATTCGATTATAATATACATTTAAGAAAATTGTATAAACTTTGAACGCTATAGTATAAAATATTATTGAGATCAAACAAAATATAAACTTTAAATATTACATTTGTGATATATATAATGACATTTAAAAATAAAAGACATTGCCAACAAAAATAAAATAGATTAAATAAAAAACACAATAATAATCCTAAGACACGAGTGTCTCAATATCTTTAATAGGAACACACTAATAGATAGCAAGAGCAAGATTATTTAGACATGTTTTATAAAACAACTTGCATTTTTACTCAATAATTAACTTTATTATGTTTTTGGGTACAATACAACTAATTAATTGATTTACTTTTGTATGTACCATTTATTTCATTTAAGTTGATATATAAATATTAATTTATTTAACTAAATCACTTTTAAAATTATTTCAAGACGTTTTGATGCACCCACCTGCCACATTCATGACATATGTCACATAAGAGTGTAAGTAATTAAATAGGCCTAACTTACAATATTTATGTTCAAGTATATATATCTTTGAATGAAAACATAGAATCAAGTTTTTGTTTTAAAATATAAAGTTAAAAAAATACATTTAAACTTTAATTTTATTAATTAAACTAATATTTAATCCGTTACATTCTTAGTTAATAAGAGTTAATATAATTAATATGCTTACATAATAATAATAATTATAATAAAATAATAAAACATTTTAAAAGTTTATATATCAATGTTGTTGTAACTTAGTTAAAGAGTTTATATAGAATGTTATTATTCATCATAAAAATTTTGATTTATAAAAATGAGTTAGTCCGCCTTTAATATGACATTTCGTATTTATATCTACATATCAAACTTAAAAAGGTGTCAAAAATAATTGGGTATATTGTAAATTTCACAACCTCTCAAAATAATTAAAAATAATGTTAATATTTTTATTAAAAATGACACATCTTATCTTACCAACGTATTTGTATGGACAGGTTAAATTAAACTCTAATATTATATTTGCAAATATATATTTCTTCTTTGCAAAAACCGTTTAAAATTGATTATGGAAATAAGTCAATAAAATATATACAAATAAAAAGAAGAATATTTAAAAAATTATAGATCACTAATTAATAATATAATTTGATGTTTTCATTTTTACTTTTATTTTTAGTGATAGATTTATAACTTTTTGACAATAATATTTTGTAGTAATTTGTATTTATGACATTAGAATTCGATTATAATATACATTTAAGAAAATTGTATAAACTTTGAACGCTATAGTATAACATATTATTGAGATCAAACAAAATATAAACTTTAAATATTACATTTGTGATATATATAATGACATTTAAAAATAAAAGACATTGCCAACAAAAATAAAATAGATTAAATAAAAAACACAATAATAATCCTAAGACACGAGTGTCTCAATATCTTTAATAGGAACACACTAATAGATAGCAAGAGCAAGATTATTTAGACATGTTTTATAAAACAACTTGCATTTTTACTCAATAATTAACTTTATTATGTTTTTGGGTACAATACAACTAATTAATTGATTTACTTTTGTATGTACCATTTATTTCATTTAAGTTGATATATAAATATTAATTTATTTAACTAAATCACTTTTAAAATTATTTCAAGACGTTTTGATGCACCCACCTGCCACATTCATGACATATGTCACATAAGAGTGTAAGTAATTAAATAGGCCTAACTTACAATATTTATGTTCAAGTATATATATCTTTGAATGAAAACATAGAATCAAGTTTTTGTTTTAAAATATAAAGTTAAAAAAATACATTTAAACTTTAATTTTATTAATTAAACTAATATTTAATCCGTTACATTCTTAGTTAATAAGAGTTAATATAATTAATATGCTTACATAATAATAATAATTATAATAAAATAATAAAACATTTTAAAAATTTATATATCAATGTTGTTGTAACTTAGTTAAAGAGTTTATATAGAATGTTATTATTCATCATAAAAATTTTGATTTATAAAAATGAGTTAGTCCGCCTTTAATATGACATTTCGTATTTATATCTACATTTCAAACTTAAAAAGGTGTCAAAAATAATTGGGTATATTGTAAATTTCACAACCTCTCAAAATAATTAAAAATAATGTTAATATTTTTATTAAAAATGACACATCTTATGTTACCAACGTATTTGTATGGACAGGTTAAATTAAACTTTAATATTATATTTGCAAATATATATTTCTTCTTTGCAAAAACCGTTTAAAATTGATTATGCAAATAAGTCAATAAAATATATACAAATAAAAAGAAGAATATTTAAAAAATTATAGATCACTAATTAATAATATAATTTGATGTTTTCATTTTTACTTTTATTTTTAGTGATAGATTTATAACTTTTTTACAATAATATTTTGTAGTAATTTGTATTTATGACACTAGAATTCGATTATAATATACATTTAAGAAAATTGTATAAACTTTGAATGCTATAGTATAAAATATTATTGAGATCAAACAAAATATAAACTTTAAATATTACATTTGTGATATATATAATGACATTTAAAAATAAAAGACATTGCCAACAAAAATAAAATAGATTAAATAAAAAACACAATAATAATCCTAAGACACGAGTGTCTCAATATCTTTAATAGGAACACACTAATAGATAGCAAGAGCAAGATTATTTAGACATGTTTTATAAAACAACTTGCATTTTTACTCAATAATTAACTTTATTATGTTTTTGGGTACAATACAACTAATTAATTGATTTACTTTTGTATGTACCATTTATTTCATTTAAGTTGATATATAAATATTAATTTATTTAACTAAATCACTTTTAAAATTATTTCAAGACGTTTTGATGCACCCACCTGCCACATTCATGACATATGTCACATAAAGTGTAAGTAATTAAATAGGCCTAACTTACAATATTTATGTTCAAGTATATATATCTTTGAATGAAAACATAGAATCAAGTTTTTGTTTTAAAATATAAAGTTAAAAAAATACATTTAAACTTTAATTTTATTAATTAAACTAATATTTAATCCGTTACATTCTTAGTTAATAAGAGTTAATATAATTAATATGCTTACATAATAATAATAATTATAATAAAATAATAAAACATTTTAAAAATTTATATATCAATGTTGTTGTAACTTAGTTAAAGAGTTTATATAGAATGTTATTATTCATCATAAAAATTTTGATTTATAAAAATGAGTTAGTCCGCCTTTAATATGACATTTCGTATTTATATCTACATTTCAAACTTAAAAAGGTGTCAAAAATAATTGGGTATATTGTAAATTTCACAACCTCTCAAAATAATTAAAAATAATGTTAATATTTTTATTAAAAATGACACATCTTATGTTACCAACGTATTTGTATGGACAGGTTAAATTAAACTTTAATATTATATTTGCAAATATATATTTCTTCTTTGCAAAAACCGTTTAAAATTGATTATGCAAATAAGTCAATAAAATATATACAAATAAAAAGAAGAATATTTAGAAAATTATAGATCACTAATTAATAATATAATTTGATGTTTTCATTTTTACTTTTATTTTTAGTGATAGATTTATAACTTTTTTACAATAATATTTTGTAGTAATTTGTATTTATGACACTAGAATTCGATTATAATATACATTTAAGAAAATTGTATAAACTTTGAATGCTATAGTATAAAATATTATTGAGATCAAACAAAATATAAACTTTAAATATTACATTTGTGATATATATAATGACATTTAAAAATAAAAGACATTGCCAACAAAAATAAAATAGATTAAATAAAAAACACAATAATAATCCTAAGACACGAGTGTCTCAATATCTTTAATAGGAACACACTAATAGATAGCAAGAGCAAGATTATTTAGACATGTTTTATAAAACAACTTGCATTTTTACTCAATAATTAACTTTATTATGTTTTTGGGTACAATACAACTAATTAATTGATTTACTTTTGTATGTACCATTTATTTCATTTAAGTTGATATATAAATATTAATTTATTTAACTAAATCACTTTTAAAATTATTTCAAGACGTTTTGATGCACCCACCTGCCACATTCATGACATATGTCACATAAAGTGTAAGTAATTAAATAGGCCTAACTTACAATATTTATGTTCAAGTATATATATCTTTGAATGAAAACATAGAATCAAGTTTTTGTTTTAAAATATAAAGTTAAAAAAATACATTTAAACTTTAATTTTATTAATTAAACTAATATTTAATCCGTTACATTCTTAGTTAATAAGAGTTAATATAATTAATATGCTTACATAATAATAATAATTATAATAAAATAATAAAACATTTTAAAAGTTTATATATCAATGTTGTTGTAACTTAGTTAAAGAGTTTATATAGAATGTTATTATTCATCATAAAAATTTTGATTTATAAAAATGAGTTAGTCCGCCTTTAATATGACATTTCGTATTTATATCTACATATCAAACTTAAAAAGGTGTCAAAAATAATTGGGTATATTGTAAATTTCACAACCTCTCAAAATAATTAAAAATAATGTTAATATTTTTATTAAAAATGACACATCTTATCTTACCAACGTATTTGTATGGACAGGTTAAATTAAACTCTAATATTATATTTGCAAATATATATTTCTTCTTTGCAAAAACCGTTTAAAATTGATTATGGAAATAAGTCAATAAAATATATACAAATAAAAAGAAGAATATTTAAAAAATTATAGATCACTAATTAATAATATAATTTGATGTTTTCATTTTTACTTTTATTTTTAGTGATAGATTTATAACTTTTTGACAATAATATTTTGTAGTAATTTGTATTTATGACACTAGAATTCGATTATAATATACATTTAAGAAAATTGTATAAACTTTGAACGCTATAGTATAACATATTATTGAGATCAAACAAAATATAAACTTTAAATATTACATTTGTGATATATATAATGACATTTAAAAATAAAAGACATTGCCAACAAAAATAAAATAGATTAAATAAAA
>CAWUDS030000443.1:2434639-2468554 GCA_963859935.3 Lathyrus sativus | reverse complement strand
GATATGTCTGAATTCCATTCAGGTAAAGTTTATTTGAACAGTCAGAATTTCATTTTCTCCCCCTTTTTGTCATAATCAAAAAGAAAACTTTTAAACACAAATAAAAGGAAACAGAGAGAAAAGATACAATCATATAGAGAAAAACATTCAGATTAATTCATTCATTCAAATAGTCAGATAGAACAGACAAAACATCATAATAGAAATTCAAAACACGTGCTCAAACATCAGATAAAAAAAACATAAATCTAAGACTGTTTGGAGAGAAGCATCTTCAGAAGGTGGTTGATCTCATATGAAGATTGTTCTTGTTTAGACATCCACTTCTCAATGTTCTCAGTCTTCTGATCTTGCCTTGCCATCCAGGACTTGATCTCAGATTGACCAGCTTCCAGCACAGCAATCTTATCTTCTAAGTCTGGGTTCTCTTTCTTGATCTCAGTAGAGGTAGACGGAGTAGATTCTAATGCAAGAGTAGGAGCAGAGTCAATGTCCATGGGAGTTGTAGATTCTGTAAGCACAGATTCAGATGATTTATCCACAATCATTAGAGCTAAAGGATTCTCTTCCAGAATGACTTCAGAAGCAGATCCTTCAATAGCTTCAGAAGTAGCAGACACTCTAGAAGATGAAGGTACGTCTTCAAGAAGCAAAGTAGGAAAACTTTTCAAATTCCATAGCATGGTTCTGGCAGTCTCGGCAAATCTGATTTTCGCATCATCAGAGCAAACATTCTTCAGATTTGAAGCAACTGTGTTGAATCTGGACATGAAGCTATTCCAAATAGCATCAGATTCATCTGCATTCATGGTTGACATGCATCTCTTCTTCACAGAGTCTAAACTCATCCTTATTTCTTTCATAAAATTAGCAAATAAAATATCAACATTTAGCCTTGGTTTAGGTTTAAGAAAGGCTTCCAGAATGGATGGTTTGGATGGTTCAGGGGGTGGTATTATGGTAGGAATAATGATTAGAGGGCTGGGGTAAGGTGGTTTCTTCTGAGCAGGTATGAGATGAAAGAATGGTTTAAGTTTGCGTATGCATGGAACAATACAAGTTTTATCAAAATAATATGGAATAAAAGCAGATTGTCTTGGTTTAGGTTCTGGAGTGGGTGTAGAAATGATAGCACCAGATGAAATAGATGTATCTGGTTGTTTAGGTTCATATCCTCTGAGAGAGGGGGTGAGCTTACATCTGGATGAACATCAGATTCTTCTGAATCAGATGAGGTAGATGAGGGACATGATGTGGAAGATACGTCAAACATCATTTTAAGGGGTTGGATGTCTAGAACCTCAGAATCAGATATATATGATTTAGTAGGTTTGGGTTGTTCTGGTTGAGGATTAGGTTGTGGATTGGAAGGTATAGATTTTGGTGGTTCAGATACAATAGTTTCAGATTGTAGTGGTTCAGATAGAATAGGTTCAGAGCATTGGATAGATTCTGGTTCAGAAATTTTAGATTGAGGAATTTCTGGTTGAGGTTCTTGTTGTTGTTCTGGTTGTTTTGGAGTAGATTCTTGTGGTGTTGATATTAGTTCTGTTGGTTTTGTTGTTTGTGAATCAGATGAAGGAATGTCAGATGATTGTTGTGGTGCAGATTTTGTTTGAGTAGATTCAGGGAGTGTAGGAGATATTAGTTTAGTGGGAACAGAATCAGTTGGAATTTATGATTCAGAAATTTTTGGTTGTTCAGATTCAGATGTGATGGGTTTTGTTGGTGGTTCAGAGGATTGAGATGGAGAAGAAATGGTTTGAGTTTGAGAAGGAGGGGGTTTATGAATAGAGCTGATTGTTGATAAATCTACTGCAATTTCAGAAATAGAAGGTACGAATTTTTTAGTACCTCTTATCTTGATACATTTGATAGGTGCAGAAGGAGCTTCTCTAGAAGCTTTTCTTTTCTTCTTCTTCTGAGGTTCTTCAGAAGTTTTCTGTTTCTTCTGAGGCTTTTCAGGAGTTTTCTGTTTCTTCTGACTTGCAGTTTCTTCTTCTTCTAACTCTTGTTTTCTCTGCCTCTTGTGTTCTGCATAGTGATATGGCATTGTTTCTCGGTTTATAAATCCTTCTGGAAGTGGGATTCCTTGTTCCATACAAGATCCAACAAATTTGATCAGAACTTCCTTTGGTTCTGCTGCATAAAACGTTGGAAAGTCTTCTACCAGAATTCTTCGTTTGCTTACTTCTTCTGTATTTAGTTTGTCAGGAGCAGAAGCAAGTTCATCAATAACTTTCAGCCTCTGTAAACTTTTAGCGTTCAGAACTTTTCCCAGAATGGATGTAAGTTCTTCCTTCAATCCAGCCACATGCAGATGCTCCACTAGACCATTCTCTGTCAGAATGTCTGAAATCAACCTTCCACAAGGTATCCAATTTCTACTCTTTCCTTGTTTTGTCTTCATGTCTTCTCTAGATGCCTTGACATGATTCCAAAGATGAGAGAAGAGAAAATGAGGCAGATCTACCTTTGTGCTTTGACTGAGACAGAACATGAAGTAAAGTTGATCATTGTTGACATAATATGGTGAATTTGTAGACTTTCTGTGGTGAATGCAACCCATGAAGATTTTGGCCCAGATCTTGTAATTGGGTTTCAGATATTTGAACTTGTTTGAGGGTTCTCTAGAAGTAATCACCTCCTCATAGACAACTTTCATGTTAACACGCCCAGTCAGATGAGAAACTCCTTCAGTTTCTTCATATCCAATTAGTTTCCTTATAAGATCTTCTATAATCACAATTTCCTTTCCCAGAACAGATGACACAATAAACTTGGGATAAACATGAGCATGGATCCAGAACTCTTTCACTAAAACTAGATAAACTGGCCCAAACAGTCTATCAAAGTACTTGGTCCATCCTTGATCATTAATGATGGAACGCAGATTAAATCCATTTTCAGACAGAGATGCAAAATCCATCAAAGATTCACATAACACTTCCAGTTTCTCAATAGGTGTGAGATTCGTTCTAACAGGTTCCTTGAAAGGAACAACACCCAGATTTGAAGATGAAACAACTACCATTGTTGATTGGAATTGAGCTGAGGTTGAAGATGAAGTAGCCATTGATGAAGGTTGAAGGTTATGAGCAATTTTGGGTTTAGGCTTTAGATGAAGGAAAAAGAGCAAGCAAAAATGCATATACGTGTTTGTGAGAGTGAAAAGTGTGAAATGGTGAGATTTTTGGAATTTATAGAGGACATATAGGGCACACAGAAGGTCACACATCCAACACATTCTCATTTAACATTTAATGGCATTTAACAAAAAGAAATAATCATTTCAAACAATTAATGATTCTGACAATTGGGGGAAAATCAAGAATTTCAACTATTCAAGCGTTACCTCAAACGTCTCTTCAGTATTGTGCACTCCATCTTTTCAGATTCAGAGTGACACGTGTTTGCTTGCATGTGCTTCTGAAAACTCTTTGAGAAATGAAACGTTAGCCAACGTTCAGATCCTCTGAGACTTGTTAGTTCAGATACACACAAAAATAATAATTCAAGAAATTAAATAAATGATAGATGAAATACTTCAGAGTTTAAACATTTTGCATCTGAGAAAGTTTGCTTCTGATAGATATTATTCTAGATAAAAATCCATACCAATATTTTTCAGAATAAACTTAAACCTATTTTCAGCAAGGGGTTTTGTGAAAATATCAACCCGTTGATGATCTTGTAAGAACACAGATTGTTTCTTAGTAATATCTCTATGTTTTGATGATAACACTTATGAATTTTGTATTCAAGAATTATATACTCTAAATTTGTTCTAGACTGTTTATTACAGGTACTAAAGAAAATATTCTTAAAGAGCAAATTTAGATCTGAACAATGATATTATGAAAGGCTTCAAAGGTTCAAGAGCATCTTACATGAAGATCTGAACGCTGTCTCCAGAAGAATTTGAGTGTTGTCTACTGAAGATTCTGAAGCAGAAGCCTCTAAAGAATAGAAGACTCTGAGAGTTCAGAAGCTTAGTCATCAGAAGACTCTGAAGATACTGCGCTGCATAGTATTGAGAATTTGATATAGAAGACTCTGATCTGACAGAACTACACGCTCAAGCACACAAGCTGCATATACTCTGATTCAGCATAATCTGAAGAACATCCCAAGACTCTGAAGATCCAGAAGATCTCTACTCTGGAGATTCTAAAGATCCAGACTCTGATGTTGATAGCTGAACTTACTTAGTGAAGAAGATTTGAATATGTCCGTTGGCATATCTCAACAGCTCTTTCCTCTTTTATGCTAGACACAAGAACACAGACAAAAAGGTTTTATCTGTGCATTCCATTCTAAGTAAAGTTTCTGCAACGTAAAAGACAAAAGGCACCAGGCTTTTTCAGCACAGCCTCCAACGTAAAGACAAAAGGCACCAGGCTTTTTCAGCACAGCCTCCAACGTTGAGAAGACTTCATGGATCTAAGTGCCTATATAAAGAAGTCCACTCCATCTTCTTCAAAGAAGAATCTCTTGCAAAAAATCACTTAGCAAAGCAAATATCTCAAAAGCTCTTATATTCTATTTGCTGTAACATTGTTCTTAAACTTAAGAGAAATATCATAGTTGTGATAATAGCTTTTTAGAAGCACTCTTACTCTTGTAATAGTTTTACATTGATTGTAAAAGGTTTCCTTAAGAGGATCCAGTTGGGATCAGTAGCTCTTGAGAAGACTAAGAACAGTTGTTCTTAGGTGTTACTATTGTAATCTGTTTGATTAAATAGTGGATTAAGTCCTTGACTGAGAAAGGAAAATCACTCTTGAGAGGGTGGACTGAAGTAGTTGAGTTCAACGAACCAGGATAAAAATAACTGTGTTTGAATCTTTGATTATTTGTCATACTTATTCAACCCCCCCCCCTTTTAAGTATTTTCTCACCTTCATTTGGCATCAGAGCTCCAGTTCTGCGTGTGCTACCACTTAACCGTGTCAGTGAAGATCCAGTGAGAAAAGTTACTTTGATATATATTTGTTTGTCATTATGGGTGATGTTTCTACATCCAATTGTAACAAATATGAAGGGGATAGAATCAGCACAAAGCCTCCTATGTTTGATGGAGAGAAATTTGATTACTGGAAGGACAGGATAGAAAGTTTCTTCCTTGGTTATGATGCTGATTTGTGGGACTTGGTCATTGATGGCTATGAACATCCTACAAATGAGAATGGCAAGAAAATTGACAGAAAATCAATGACAGAAGCCCAGAAGAAGGATTTCAAAAATCACCATAAGGCTAGGACAATATTGCTTAATGCAATCTCTCATACTGAGTATGAAAAGATTACTAACAGAGAAACAGCTCATGGAATGTTTGAGTCACTTAAAATGACTTATGAGGGAAATTCTCAAGTGAAGGAGACCAAGGCTCTGGCGCTTATACAGAAGTATGAAGCGTTCAAAATGGAAGAATCTGAAAATATAGAAACTATGTTTTCTAGATTTCAGATCCTCACAGCTGGTCTAAAAGTTCTGGACAAGGGATACTCCACATCAGATCATGTAAAGAAAATCATCAGAAGTCTACCTACCAGATGGAGACCAATGGTGACTGCCTTGAAGATGGCTTAAGATCTGAACAAGATCTCTTTAGAAGAACTCATCATCTCACTGAGGAGTCATGAAATTGAGCTTGAGGAAGATGAACCTCAAAAGAAAGAGAAAGGTAAATCTATTGCTTTAAAATCTAATAAATCTGCTAAAGCTTTGCAGGTTATTGAAGAAAGCTCTGAAGGATCTTCTTCTGAAGAAGAAGATGAATTATCCATGTTGTCCAGAAGGATCAACAAACTCTGGAAGCACAAGGGAAAGAAGTTCAACAACTTCAGAAAATCTGATCATAGAAAGGAATCTTCTGGGCACAGAAGATCTGGCAAGAAAGAAGTTGTATGCTATGAGTGCAAAGAACCTGGGCATTACAAGAATGATTGCCCCAAACTTCAAAGAGAAAAACCCAAGAAGAAGTTTGACAAAAAGAAGAAGGTTCTGATGGCAACATGGGATGACTCAGATGAATCTGAATCATCTTCTGAATCAGAAGAAGAATGTGCTAATGTTGCACTGATGGAAAACATAGAAGATCAGGAGGAAGGAACTTCAGGATCTGAATCCGATTCTGAATCTGACTCTGACGCTGAAGAGGTAATGGCTAAACTTACTAAGGAAGAACTTATCAAAGTATTATCAGAAGTTCTGAAAAGCTATAACAATATCAAACTCAAATACAAGAAGCTGAAAAGCAGTCTTGAGTCTGAGATTGATCTTCTGAAGACAGAACTTGTTGAGCAAAAAGAAATTAATCTGAAAATCAAAAATGACTTTGAAATAGCTCAACAAGAATCTGAATCTGAGACTAAGTCATGTGAAAACATTTTAGAAAAATATGACTCTAGCTTTCAGAGATTCCTTACTAAGAGCATAGACAGAAGCAAGATGGCTTCTATGATCTATGGTGTTAGTGGGAACAACAAAAGAGGTATTCGATATGAATCTTCCTCTGGAAGTAATCCAAAATCTGTTGACAAACTCTTCATCAAGAAGACACCTATGTACTCTCAATTTAAGTTTGGTCACTTAAATGACATTAAACACACAAGCTCTGAGAAGATTACTTATGTGTTTAAACCCAAGGCAAGTCAGAATAAACATTATGTTGAAAAACAGAAGTTTAGACAAACCTACAAACCAACTAACCCTAAAGGACCCAAGAAGATCTGGGTACCTAAGAGCAAAATAATCCCTATTGCAGATGTTCTTAGCAGCAAGGTCAGGACGCTAGTCATGGTACCTGGACTCTGGATGCTCACGACACATGACAGGAGAAAGGTCTATGTTCCAAAGCCTGGAACTTAGATCTGGAGGTGACGTGAAGTTTGGAGGGAACCAGAAGGGTAAGATCATTGGATCTGGCACCATTGGAAATGGTAAACTTCCCTCTATTACTAATGTTTTACTTGTTGAAGGGTTAAAGCATAACTTATTGTCCATAAGTCAATTAAGTGACAATGGTTATGATATTACCTTTAATCAAAAATGTTTTAAAGCTATTAGTCAAAATGATGGCTCTATCCTATTTAGTGGTAAGAGGAAAAACAACATTTATAAAATAAATCTTTCAGAACTTAAAGTTCAGAATGTTAAATGCCTCTTGTCTGTTAATAAAGAGCAATGGGTCTGGCACAGAAGATTGGGCCATATTAATATGAGACGTATATCTCAGATTAATAAACTTAATCTTGTCAGAGGACTTCCTAATCTAAAGTTCACCTCAGATGCTCTTTGTGAAGCATGCCAAAAAGGGAAGTTTTCAAAATCATCTTTTAAATCAAAAAATGTTGTTTCTACTTCCAAACCACTAGAATTACATCATATTGATCTGTTTGGACCAGTGAAAACTGCATCCATCAGAGGCAAGAAGTATGGATTAGTCATTGTTGATGACTATAGTAGATGGACATGGGTAAAGTTCTTAAAACACAAGGATGAGTCACATTCTGTGTTCTTTGACTTCTGCAAGCAAGTCCAGAATGAGAAAGATCTTAAAATTATTAAAGTCAGAAGTGATCATGGTGGCGAATTTGAAAATAAACATTTTGAAAAATATTTTTCTGAAAATGGCATTGCTCATGATTTTTCCTGTCCTAGAACTCCACAACAAAATGGGGTTGTAGAGAGGAAAAACAGAACTCTGCAAGAAATGGTCAGAACCATGATCAATGAGACAAATCTGGCAAAACACTTTTGGGCAGAAGCAATCAACACAGCCTGTTACATTCAGAACAGAGTGTCTGTAAGACCTCTTCTGAAAAAGACTCCCTATGAATTGTGGAGGAACAGAAAGTCTAACATTTCATATTTTCATCCTTTTGGATGTACTTGTTATATGCTTAACACTAAAGAGAGTCTTAACAAGTTTGATTCCAAAGCATAAAAGTGTTTCATGCTTGGTTATTCTGAACGCTCTAAAGGCTACAGAGTATTCAATACTGAAACACAAATTATGGAAGAATCTATTCATGTAAGATTTGATGATAAGCTTGGCTCTGAAAAGCCAAAGCAGTTTGAAAGTTCTGCAGATAGAGAAGTGATTCTCACAGACTCTGAAGGCTCAGAGGCAGAAAAGGCTAAAGAGAAGGAATCTGAAGCAACTCTAGATGCTATTCCCTTATCTTCTCAATTGGACAACTTACACATTTCTGAAAGATCAAATGTCAGAGGATCTTCTTCCAGAATCAAGGCATCTCACCCAGAAGATGTGATTATTGGAAAGAAAGATGATCCAATCAGGACAAGATCCTATCTCAGAACATCTGAATCTTCATTGTTTGGCTTAGTGTCAATAATTGAACCAACATTTGTGGATGAGGCTCTGAAAGATAATGAATGGATTATTGCCATGCAAGAAGAGATAAATCAATTCACCAGAAATGAAGTTTGGGATCTGGTTCCTAGACCTAAAGGATTCAACATTATTGGAACAAAATGGGTCTTCAGGAATAAGTTGAATGAAAAGGGAGAAGTTGAAAGGAATAAGGCAAGACTGGTTGCTCAAGGGTACAGTCAACAAGAAGGTATTGATTACACTGAAACTTATGCTCCAGTGGCAAGGTTAGAATCTATACGCCTTCTTATTTTATTTGCTGCACAAAATAACATCACTCTGTATCAGATGGATGTTAAAAGTGCCTTTCTTAATGGTATTATAGAAGAGGAAGTATATGTCCACCAACCTCCTGGTTTTGAAAGTGAAAACTTTCCAGATCATGTTTTTAAACTAAAGAAATCTCTTTATGGTTTAAAACAAGCTCCCAGAGCTTGGTATGTGAGGTTGAGCAATTTCCTTCTGAAGAAAAATTTTATCAGAGGAAAGGTGGATACAACTTTATTCTGTAAAACTCTTAAGAAATATCTATTGATTTGTCAAATATATGTAGATGATATTATTTCTGGATCAACAAATATTATGCTTGGAAAGAAGTTTGCTAAATGTATGCAGGCAGAGTTTGAGATGAGCATGATGGGAGAATTGAGATTCTTTTTGGGAATCCAAGTCAACCAGACTCCATAGTGCACCTACATACATCAGACCAAATATGTTAAAGAGCTTCTGAAGAAGTTCAACATGGTTGATAGTAAGATGGCAAAGACTCCAATGCACCCTACAAGCACTCTTGGTAAGGAAGAGGTAAGTAAGAAGGTAGATCAGAAACTCTACAGAGGTATGATAGGATCTCTTCTATACTTGACTGCTTCTAGACCTGATATTATGTTAAGTGTCTGCTTATGTGCAAGATTCCAATCAGATCCTAGAGAATCACACTTAACAGCTGTTAAGAGGATTCTAAGGTATCTGAAAGGTACTACTAACATGGGTCTGTGTTATAGAAGATCTGATAAATTTTCATTAGTTGGATTCTGTGATGCTGATTATGCTGGAGACAGAGTTGAACGCAAAAGCACTTCTGGAAGCTGTCAGTTTCTTGGAAGTCATCTGATCTCATGGTACAGCAAGAAGCAACCCACTATTGCACTATCAACTACAGAGGCAGAATACATTGCTGCTGCTGGATGTTGTACGCAGATGCTCTGGATGAAGAGTCAGCTAGAAGACTATCAGATCTATGAGAGTAATCTTTCTATCTTCTGTGATAATACTTCTGCTATATGTTTGTCAAAAAATCCAATCTTACACTTTAAGGCTAAACATATAGAAATTAAACATCACTTCATCAGAGACTATGTTCAGAAGGGTGTAATAAATCTAGCTTTTGTTGATACAGATCATCAATGGGCTGATATTTTCACAAAACCCCTTGCTGAAGATAGGTTTAAGTTCATTCTGAAAAATATTTGTATGGATATTTGTCCAGAGTAATATTTATCAGAGGCAACTTATCAGATGAAAAATGTTTAAAGATCTGAAGTATTTCATCTGAGTATTTGTTCATTTATCCTTGATTGATTTATTTGTGTGAAACTCTGAACTAACAAACTCAGAAGATCTGAACATTGGAAACATTTCATTTCTTGAGAGACATCAGATGCACATACTAACAAACACGTGTCACTCAGAATCTGAAAAGATGGAGTGCTCTACTGAATTGACGTTTGAGGTACTGCTTTGAAAATCTCATTTTTCTTGGATTCCCCCCCCCCCCCATTTGTCATATCTTTAAATTGAAATGATTATTTTCATTAAATGTTATGTGTAAATGTGCGTATGCGTCTATTGATGTGCCCAATTTTTGATTTTTTGGTTTTCTATAAATACCACCTATCACACTATTTACACACTTTTCACACTCACTACACTTATACGTTTTTGCTTACTCTTCAACCTCTACCAAAACCCTAAACCCAAATCTTCATCTTCATCAATGGCTTCTTCATCAAATGCTGCTGAAATCTCCAACAACAATATAATGTACAAGAAACCAGTACGCACTCTATTTACTCCAGTTGTGGATCTTGAGGTTCTGTGCGAGAGTTTCATTGATCTTGAATCAATAGAAGAAAATGGGTTTGACCTAACAACTGCCATTAAAGCTCAAGGCTGGAGAAGTATTTTGATAGACTGATGGGTCCTGTGTACCCAACTCTTGTGAAGGAGTTCTGGATTCACGCTAGTGCTGGCCCTAAGTTCATTCACTCATCTGTCCTTGGGAAGGAGATAGTGATTACTGAGAAACTAATCAGGCAGTTGTTTAGTTATAAAGAATCTGATGGTGTTACAAACCTAGCCTCTACACGTATTGATATGGCTAAGGTGTATGAAGAGATTATTGTATCTGGAACACCAACAAGCAAGGTTAAAGATCTGAAACCTATCTATAGGATCTGGGCGAAGATATTTATGAGTACAATCTTTCACAGAAAGTCATCCAACTCACAGACTATGTGAGTACAGAGCATCTGTACTTCATGTACTGCATCAGCAAGAATACTAAGGTGGATCTGCCCTATCTAATTTTCAGTCATCTTCTGACTCATGTCAAAGAGACTAGAGAAGAGGTAAGAGCTAAAGCTGGGAAAGTTAGAACTTGGATACCTCTGGGAAGACTTATTTCAGACATCCTTACAGAGAATCAGTTGGTGAAGCATCTGACAGATGCAAAAGTGACAAAGGATCTGTCCTACATCATTGGATCTGAGATAAACGGACTTACTCTGAAAAGAATGAAGATCATTTCAGAGCTGAATGGTAAACTAAGGAAGATAAACTCTGAGGAGGTCAATGGCAGAAGGATACCAGTAGAAGATTTTCCAATGTTCAGCGCAGATGAACCAAAAGGTATTGTCTGGGCTTACATTGCAGATTGTCTGAAGAATGGAATTCCTCTACCTGCTAACCTTATTCAGAAACAAGGAGAAGAATTGCCCAATCTGATGAAGGAAAGGCGTAGTAAGAGAAAAGCTGAAGAAGGCTCTGTTCAGAAGAAAAGGAAAGAATCTGAAGTTCCAAGGAAGAAGAAGAAAGGAGTAAAGAAAGTCAGAATCAATTCTAGAGATGCTACTCTGGAAGAGATAAGAGACACTATTCATCAGGTATTAACATTTGATCCTACCCCTGTTGTTCATTCACCCCTTCCATCTCCAACCCTTAGACATAGAACTTCTAAACCCCAACCATCTGTAAACCTTTCATCTGAACCACCTTCATCACCCCCAGTACATTCACAACCATCTTCTGTACCAACTACCTCTGAACCCCCTCAACCTACTTCACCAAAAATTCCACAACCAGAAATTCCCCAACCAGATATAATCATCTCAGAACCAAACCAACCAGAGACTGTTCAATCTGAACACTCTGCACAACCAGATCTACCAGAAGATCCAAATCTTTCTGAAGATATTCTGGATATCTAACCCCTGAATCAATCCATTAACATTTCTTCAACATCTGTTCACTCAGAAGAATCTTCTTATTGTGAATCATCTAAATCATCTGATTTTGAACCAGAGTCTCTCAAACAACCTCGTCCTGACATTGCTATGAAGGAACATGTTAACATTTCTATGTTTCAAACTTCATCATCTGAAACCCAAACCATCCCTCAACCATCTGAAACACATCTATCTGAAACCCAAACCATTCCTCAACCAACTGAACTCCCTTAGTCTGACACCCAAACATCTCAACTAACACCACCTCAACCACAACCATCTGAACCTACACCATCTGAACCTACTCCTGTTAACACTCCTAATCCTAAACCCCCTGAACAGTCAGATCTAGGATCATGTGTTAATACTATGTTTGAAATATTCAAGAAGGAGATAGATTCTGAGTATGCTCGTGTTAAGGAAGTGTGCTTGTCAAGTTTGGATCCGGCTGTTTCTAATGCTTCTTGGAAACGTTTCATCTGGATGTTCAACAAAGCTGCTTTAAAAGTTAGAGCTAAATGTTCTAAGCTTGCAAAGACTCAGTTTGTAGAGTTAATCAAGATAACTCTGATGAACATTCCTCTTCCTCCTCCTGTGTTGCTTCTGGAAGCTGCTCCTCTAGAGGCTCCTGCATCTGAAATGGTTGAACAAGCTTCTAAAGAGAACCAGTCTGACAAGAACACTGCTGTTACTGCATCTGCTTCTTCTTCATCCGTGGTCACAGAGCTTGTGAATGATGTCAAGGAAATAAAAGATTGGATGGTAAAGCAAGAGAAGACAACTGATGAGATTAAGACCTGGATGTCTAAGCAAGAAGAGTCAATAGCCAAAATGACAGAGCTTCTGACCCTTATTGCCTCACGCCAGACTTAGTTTTATTTGATGTTTTTGCACATGTTATTGCTTCTGTTATTTTCTTATTGTTTTGTTATGCTTTTTGGCATCTATCTGTTTTTTTGTGGCTCTGTTTGATTGTGAACTCTGAAAGTTGATGTTTTTGCTTCTATATGCGTCTTTTCTTCTGTATCTTTATGTCTTTAAAAATATTTTTGATTATGACAAAAAGGGGGAGAAAAAGAGAATCTGATTGTTCAACCTATAAGCAATTACTAAAACTGAAATTCAGACATTTTATTAACTTACTTTGAATTTAAGTCTTTCAGATTACATTGATATATCTGACATAATTCATTGAAGTTACCCTGAGACTTTTCCAACCAGAACCTGATCTTTCAAAGCAAATCTGAGTATTCAGTCAACTTTGATATCTTACTCTGATACCTTTACTCTGAAAGATAATTCAAGCAAGATGATAACCAGGCGCTCTGACTGAAGGAAGTCATAATTATCTGACATCAAGATTTGATTCTGAAAGTCAAACCTCTTGCATCATGCTCTGTATCTGAAATATACTTAATCAAAAAGGGAAGTGTTTTCTTCTATTAGAGTATTCATTTCAGGGGGAGATTGTTAATCTCAGGGGGAGTTATAATTCATACATTTTATTGAACAAAATTTCTCATGTTTTGTCATCATCAAAAAGGGGGAGATTGTAAGAACACAAATTGTTTCTTAGTAATATCTCTATATTTTGATGATAACACTTATGAATTTTGTATTCAAGAATTATATACTCTAAATTTATTCTAGACTGTTTGCTACAGGTACTAAAGAAAATATTCTTAAAGAGCAAATTTGGATCTGAACAATGATATTATGAAAGGCTTCAAAGGTTCAAGAGCATCTTACATGAAGATCTGAACGCTGTCTCCAGAAGAATTTGAGTGTTGTCTACTGAAGATTCTGAAGCAGAAGCCTCTAAAGAATAGAAGACTCTGAGAGTTCAAAAGCTTAGTCATCAGAAGACTCTGAAGATATTGCGCTGCATAGTATTGAGAATCTGATATAGAAGACTCTGATCTGACAGAACTACACGCTCAAGCATACAAGCTGCATATACTCTGATTCAGCATAATCTGAAGAACATCCCAAGACTCTGAAGATCCAGAAGATCTCTACTCTGGAGATTCTGAAGATCCAGACTCTGATGTTGATAGTTGAACTTACTTAGTGAAGAAGATTTGAATATGTCCGTTGGCATATCTCAACAGCTCTTTCCTCTTTTATGCTAGACACAAGAACACAGACAAAAAGGTTTTATCTGTGCATTCCATTCTAAGGAAAGTTTCTGCAACGTAAAAGACAAAAGGCACCAGGCTTTTTCAGCACAGCCTCCAACGTAAAGACAAAAGGCACCAGGCTTTTTCAGCACAGCCTCCAACGTTGAGAAGACTTCATGGATATAAGTGCCTATATAAAGAAGTCCACTCCATCTTCTTCAAAGAAGAATCTCTTGCAAAAAATCACTTATCAAAGCAAATCTCTCAAAAGCTCTTATATTCTATTTGCTGTAACATTGTTCTTAAACTTAAGAGAAATATCACAGTTGTGATAATAGCTTTTTAGAAGCACTCTTACTCTTGTAATAGTGTTACATTGATTGTAAAAGGTTTCCTTAAGAGGATCCAGTTGGGATCAGTAGCTCTTGAGAAGACTAAGAACAGTTGTTCTTAGGTGTTACTATTGTAATCTGTTTGATTAAATAGTGGATTAAGTCCTTGACTGAGAAAGGCAAATCACTCTTGAGAGGGTGGACTGGAGTAGTTGAGTTCAACGAACCAGGATAAAAATAATTGTGTTTGAATCTTTGATTATTTGTCATACTTATTCAACCCCCCCTTCTAAGTATTTTCTCACCTTCAGATCTGTATCAACAAAGTCTAATTTTATAATACCCTTCTGAACATAGTCTCTGATGAAGTGATGTTTAATTTCTATATGCTTAGCCTTAGAGTGTAAAATTGGATTTTTAGACAAGCATATAGCAGAAGTATTATCACAGAATATAGAAATATTACTCTCAAAGATCTGATAGTCTTTGATAACACGAAATCGTATATATATATATATATATATATATATATATATATATATATATATATATATATATATATATATATATATATATATATATATATATATATATATATATATATATATATATATATATATATATATATATATATATATATATATATATATATATATATATATATATATATATTGATGCATAATTCAACTGATGTTTAACTGTTTTCGATCCGATTTCGGGTTATTTCCGTGTTATTTGTCTGATACTTTGCAGGTATTTGATGATCATGCCTAAACAAGGCAATATGAAGAAAAGAAGCAATCACAGATGAAATATGGACGAAAACCGGATAAAAACAACTTGAAAAACGCAGAATGCATATTTTGCTGTTGTGACGACCGTCACAGCTCCATGACGACCGTCACACACCGTGACGACCATCATGCAGACAAAAACGCCCCATTTCAAATGCACGTGCAAGAAGCAGTTCCAAGTCCCAAATAGTGGACCACTACTCCCTGATAATTCTGCCTCAAAGTTCACCTTCTTCAAGTTATAACCGTTAGAATTCTATTTCTATAAAAAGGGAAGAAGGGGAGCTGAGAAGAGAGCCGCATTCAGACAACGAAGTGCTGCCCAATTTCATTTCCAGAGCAAAAGTTCAGTTTTATTTCTTTCCTATTTTTTTTGTTGCCTTTCATTTTCTTCTGTAATTCCTATTTCCCTTGTACGATCAATTGGCACCAAGACCAGAATCCTGCCAACATTTGTGGAGGATCTGCCCAAAGGTCAATTGGAATATTTACAGGTTTTAAATTTTAATCGTAATTTTAATTTTCATTATGATGCATGTTATTATTCATTGTTTTCATTCATGTTCTGCCTTTCCCAAATCCATGTCTAGCTAAATCAAAGTAATCGATATGTAATAATAATTCGGAAGGGATTTGATAATAATCGGTTAAAAAACTTCCTTTTCAAAAGTTGTTTATGGTCTGAGTGTTTAAATTTATTTACTGAATAAACTTTGTCGCGAAAGCGAGAACTTATTTAAAAGTAGTTTTGCCACGAAAGTGGGAAATTAATTAAGGTACGAACCAACAAGCGAAAGCTGCGGCAAGACCAGATAGTAAACACTAGTCATTTGTTTTAATAACAGCGAAAGCACTTTAAAATGAATTAGAACTTAGAGATTTCCAAAAAATAGTTTTAACCCCGAATGGGACACGAAAGCGTACGTTTGGCCCTTAGAATTATGATTAGCCTCAATAACCATCGTGAGACGAGAGTCTTCAGATCACTATTTTCTGCTTAAATAAACTATGAAAAATATTTCATACACCGGTGACTTGTCAAATCCCCGAAGAACATAATTATTGCATATCGATTCACGTAATTATAATTTAAGTAACATTCTTAGTTCCCTTTAGTGACAATCTTATTCCCTTAAGCATTATCTACCTAGCTAAACATAGTAACTCCCGAGAACACTAGTTTGATTACGAGTCCCTGTGGGATTGATATCTATTATTACTACGCGATAGACTGTGCACTTGCAGTTAAGTTGTATTAGACATAGAAAGTCGCGATCAAGTTTTTGGCGCCGTTGTCGGGGACCCGTTTAGTTAATAGTGTAACCTTCTGTTACACCGTGTAGACTAGGTTAACAATTTCATTTTTCCTTTACTAGTGTTGTCGATTGTATGCCAAGTAATCGCCCACAAGGCGATATCTTAAAACCTTCAGTCGCAGAACTAGAACGCTTCTTACATCTAAGAAGCCGAATCATTGAGTACCAACTCAAACATAACATTCCCGATCCTCTCACTCCCATTCCCAAACTAGAAGAAGAATCAAACATGGCTGAAGGACCTCCAAACAAACCGCTGAAGGCATACGCTACACCCTCTCAGATGGAACCTAGAAGTAGCATTGCTGCCCCAGCTATTACTCAAAACGATTTTGAGCTGAAACCATCATTGCTGTCAGCTGTACAACAAAACCAATTCTCAGGAAATGCAACTGAGGACCCAAACGAACATTTAACAAAGTTTGTACAATACGCAGACACAGTGAAAGCAAATGGAGTAACTCCAGACGCGATAAGACTTCGTCTTTTCCCATTCTCTCTTAGAGACAGAGCGTGGACATGGTTACAATCCTTACCGTCCAACTCCGTTACGACGTGGGAACAATTGAAGAACGTCTTCTTAGCGAGATATTTTCCGCCAAGCAAAACTGCTATGCTTAGAGCTCAAATCAACGGATTTCGACAAAAAGATACTGAATCTCTTTACGAAGCATGGGAACGATTCAAAGATATGATGAGAACATGTCTTCACCACGGTCTAGAAGACTGGGTGACAATCCATACTTTCTATAATGGGCTTTTATACAATACCAGATTGACAATAGACGCTGCCGCGGGCGGTGCACTTATGGATAAGCCATACGACGAAGCCTATCAACTTATCGAAAACATGTCTCAGAACCACTGCCAATGGGGAGGTGAACGCACTCCAACAGAGAAAACCACAGTGAAAGGTGGGATGTACGAGATCAGCAGCCTTGAAACGTTCAACGCTAAAGTAGATGCTCTAGCACAGAAGATTGACAGTCTGACCGTTAACCCCACTGCAACCGTCGCTGCCGTAACTCCAAACTGCGAGTTATGTGGAAGCACCACTCATAATGCGCCCGAATGCCCATTGCTAGCTGGAATCCCACCAGACCAAGTAAATTATGCTCAAGGAAATCCTTACGCAAATACTTACAACCCAGGTTGGCGAAATCATTCAAACTTTTCTTACAAAAGCGATAATGCATTGCAAATGCCTACTGCTCCGCTAGGATATCAGAAACCAGCTGCTGCTCAGACTGCACCTAGGAAATCAAACCTCGAGTTGATGATGGAAAAATTCATAGCTACTCAAGCTCAAACAAACAAAGAATTCCTGAATCAAAACATACACACTAGCGAGCAAATTAAACAGTTGACCGGAAAAGTAGACGCTTTAGCCACCCACAACAAAATGTTAGAAACACAAATATCACAAGTGGCTCAACAACAAGCCTCTGTTGCCGCACCCGCTGGCACATTTCCTGGACAACCTGAACAGAATCCAAAAGGTCAAGCAAATGCTGTCATATTAAGAAGTGGAAAAGAATTGGACGAACCGATCGATCCGAGGACCAAAAACTCAGCCATGCAACGAAAACCAACTGAACAAGCAGAAAAGGAATCCGAGTTAGAGAAGAAGGAAGACAACGAGAAGGAGGATACCGCAAGTGAAAAAACTCAAGCACCTCCAGCGCCATATAAACCACCTATCCCTTATCCTCAAAGATTAATAAACTCCAAAACTTGAGGACAGTTTAAGAAATTTGTAGAGCTCCTTAAACAGTTGAATATCACTATTCCTTTTACAGAAGCAATAACTCAAATGCCGTCATACGCTAAATTTTTCAAAGAAATCCTGTCAAATAAGAGAAAGATCGAGGATAACGAAACAGTTACACTTACCGCAGAGTGTAGCGCTATTATTCAAAACCGCATGCCTCCTAAATTAAAAGACCCAGGTAGTTTCTTCATACCCTGCGTCATAGGAAAGTTCGTGATAGACAAAGCTCTATGCGATTTAGGAGCCAGTATCAGTGTTATGCCCTTATCTATATGCAAAAAGCTGAATATGGGAGACCTAAGACCAACCAAAATGTCCGTACAATTAGCTGACCGATCAGTAAAATACCCCGTCGGAATACTGGAAAACGTTCCAGTACGCATAGGACAATTCTACATCCCAACCGACTTCATAATCATGGACATTAAAGAGGACATTGTTACCCCAATTATCCTAGGAAGACCGTTCCTAGCTATAGCCGGAGCTATTATAGACGTGAAGAAAGGAAGGCTAACATTCGAAGTAGGAGAAGAAAAGATAGAGTTCATTCTCACCAAGTTCTTACAAGCACCAGCCATAGACGATACCTGCTATTTAGTAGACGAAATTGACGAATGCATAAGAGAACTTGAAAATGAAGAGACTACGTATTCAGAAATAATAAAGATTCAAATACCCGATATTTCTGAAGACGATGATTGGCGTAGACCGTATAAAGACGACAGCCTAAGTGAAAGCTTAGCACTGATCCCAAACCATATGCCAGGTCCGAAGAACCCATCTTTAGAACTTAAAACACTACCCAAAAACCTTAGATATGAATTCCTAGACGATGAACTAAAAAGACCAGTGATAGTCAACGCCGACTTAGGACAACCAGAAACCATAAAACTATTAGAAGTCCTAAAGAAGTACCCTACCGCATTAGGCTATAACATAAGCGATCTAAAAGGTATAAGCCCTTCGATCTGTATACATCGAATTACAATAGAGGAAGACTCTAAAACCTCTAGAGAGCATCAGAGAAGACTGAACCCCATCCTAAGCACTGTAGTCAGAGATGAAGTAAAGAAATTGCTAGATGCAGGAATCATCTATCCAATCTCCGATAGTGAATGGGTTAGCCCAGTTCATGTCGTACCAAAGAAAGGAGGAGTAACAGTAGTTAAAAACGAAAAAGACGAATCAATAACAAAAAGAGTCGTGACTGGAAGCAGGATGTGCATTAATTATAGGAAGCTTAACAAGGCCACACGAAAAGATCACTTCATGTTACCCTTCATAGACCAAATGTTGGAAAGATTAGCCAAACACTCATATTTCTGCTATCTAGATGACTATTCAGGATTTTTCCAAATTCCCATTCATCCTGACGACCAAGAAAAGACTACATTCACATGTCCTTATGGTACTTTTGCTTACCGTCGAATGTCGTTCGGACTCTGTAATGCTCCAGCAACCTTCCAAAGATGCATGATGGCAATCTTTGCAGATTTCATAGACGACATCATGGAAGTATTTATGGACGATTTCTCGGTATGTGGACAAAGTTTCGAAGGATGCCTACAAAACTTAAAAATGGTATTAGAATGTTGTGTAAAAGTGAACCTCGTCCTAAATTGGGAAAAATACCATTTTATGGTCCGACAAGGAATAGTTCTAGGACATGTCATGTCAAATAAAGGAATTGAGGTCGACAAAGCTAAAATAGAGATTATAAAAGATCTCCAACCTCCAAAATCCGTACTAGAAATACGGATTTTTCTAGGACATGCCGGTTTCTACCGAAGATTTATAAAAGATTTTTTAAAAATCACAAAACCTTTGACCGGCCTGTTGATGAAAGATGATGAGTTCGTCTTCGACGACGACTGTCTAAAAGCATTTGAAACATTAAAATTAGCCCTTATCACCGCACCGATCATGCAACCACCCGATTGGCGACTACCGTTCGAAATCATGTGCGATGCGAGTGATTATGCCGTAGGCGCAGTTCTAGGACAAACGAAGGACAAGAAACTTCATGCCATCTACTATGCCAGTAGAACCTTAGATCCTGCCCAAATGAACTACGCTACAACAGAAAAGGAACTTCTAGCAGTTATATATGCCCTTGACAAATTCCGTTCTTACTTAGTAGGAGCAAAAATTATCATATACACAGACCACGCTGCCATTAGGTACCTAATAAGCAAAAAGGATGCCAAACCAAGATTATTGAGATGGATCCTGTTATTACAAGAGTTTGACTTAGAAATCAAAGATAAGAAAGGAACCGAGAACGTTGTTGCAGATCACTTATCCCGAATAGAAGGCATCAAACATGAACCAGTACCGATAAATGACGATTTCCCGTACGAACGTCTGATAGCCAAATTAGAAAGTGACATGCCCAACTCAATCTCGGAAGATCCAGAATTCGAAAAAGCTGTAGAAGCCGTCTATGCCCAAGTCACATTACCTTGGTATGCTGACATCGTTAATTACCTCGCTGCAGGCGTGCTTCGACCGGATCTCACTTATCAGCAAAAGAAGAAATTCTTCCACGGTCTGAAACACTATTATTGGGACGAACCTCTACTCTTCAAGAGAGGGGCCGACAACATATACCGTCGCTGTGTCCCAGAGGAAGAAATAGAAAATATCATTTCCCAATGCCATTCAGCACCATATGGTAGTCATGCTAGTACATCCAAGACGTGCGCTAAGATTCTCCAAGCAGGCTTATTCTGGCCTAACCTCTGGAAAGACGTCCACATCGCTGTGCTAAAATGTGATCGATACCAACGAACTGGCAACATCTCACGACGCGATGAAATGCCTCAGAAAGGAATCTTAGAGGTAGAAATCTTTGACGTATGGGGAATAGATTTCATGGGACCATTCCCACCTTCTTTTGGTAATAACTACATACTCGTCGCTGTAGACTATGTGTCTAAATGGATAGAAGCCATTGCTGCTCCAACAAATGACGCACGAGTAGTAATCAAACTCTTCAAAAACACAATCTTTCCTAGATTCGGTGTACCCAGACTCGTCATTAGTGACGGCGGATCTCACTTCATATCGCGAATATTTGATAAACTTCTTTCTAAATATGGAGTCCGACACCGAGTAGCTACACCCTATCATCCGCAAACTAGCGGACAAGTAGAGGTCTCGAACAGGGAAATAAAACAGATATTGGAAAAGACTGTCGCTACCTCAAGGAAAGATTGGTCATCAAAGCTACATGAAGCTTTATGGGCTTATAGGACCACTTTTAAGACACCAATAGGTACTACACCCTACAAATTAGTTTACGGTAAATCCTGTCACCTCCCTGTAGAATTAGAGCATAAGGTCTTCTGGGCCATTAAAACACTTAATTTCAACTACACCGAGGTAGGAGAAAATCGAATCTTGAACTTACACGAATTGGAAGAACTTCGATTAGACGCTTACGAAAATGCCCGTATTTACAAAGAACGAACTAAAAAGTGGCATGATAAACGTTCAGTCAAGAAACAATTCAGTGTGGGAGACATCGTATTGCTATTTAATTCAAGATTAAAACTCTTCCCAGGTAAACTAAAATCTAGATGGTCCGGACCTTATGAAGTGACTAAAGTACTTCAGAGTGGAGCCGTTGAAATTACCGATAAGACGAATGCACCGTTTATCGTAAACGGACAACGTCTAAAACATTATAATAAGAACGAAAACAGCCCTCAAGTCTGCAGTATAGCATTGCTTGAGCTTCCAGCTCAAACACCCGAATAGCTTGTCACCTAGCTATCGTCAGGCTTTAGACGTTAAAAACAACGCTTACTGGGAGGCAACCCAATTTTCCCGCATTTTTCCTCGTTACTGTATTTCATTTTTTATTCTACTTTGAAACCTTGACAAAAATTCTAAACTAAAAATTGCCACTATTTTTACTTTCTTTTATTTTCATATTTTTATTTTATATTCTTCTTTTATCTTTTGTTTTTACCGCCTTTCGCTTTTCTTAAAATCCTGACTTCGAATTTCTGTTTTAAACTTTTCAGGATTTTAAAAGTCTTCAAAACCTTCCTCCTATTTTTCTCCGACTTACCTGCGAGTATGGCCGCGTACGACTTCACAAAGGTTCATTTTCGAGGACTAGCTCAAAAGGCAAGATTTGAAGTATTGACTGAAAGAGAACTAGCCTTAACGCTGTATTATGATAAGTCTACCATGGAGAAACTAGGGATCACGGATAGCATCCAATACCTGTTCAATCAACTGGGTTGGGAGAACACTGCTTTGAAAACCCGTTTTGCTACCTATAAGGACCTCACCTACGAATTCCTTAGTTCCTTCAGGTACCTACCCAACTATGGTTTTGGATCCAACACAGAGCTGATCACCTTTAGGATGTTTGGAATGGACCAAACCCATAGCCGGATGTCATTAGCTAACCTCCTAGGATTTCCTAGCGGACCGCATGTGTTCATCAGTGCAGAAGATGATGATCTTGATTTTGAACTCAACCAATTCTGGGGTAGAATCACAGGCGACTATTACCCTAAACCAGACAGAATGTATAATGATGAGATTCATAACCCAACTTTCAGATACTTTCATAAGATACTAGCTCACACCCTTTTCGGGAAAGAAGAAAATATTACTACAGTATCTAAAGAAGAGTTATTTATCATGTTCTGTGCTTCTCAGGGCCGTACAGTGAATGCAGTACCTTTCATGATGAGATATTTCCGACGCCTCACTCAGGACCCACAATCACCTATCCTAATAGGAGGCCTCGTGACAATGATTGCCCACGAGCTTGGCCTTAGATTCCACTTAAATGCAAGCACTAGTTTTGGCACCATCCGACCCATGAATATCCAGTTTTACTTTAACAGGCGCATTTTAAGAACTATAGGACCTGGACCTTACGAGTACCTCATCAATGAAAAACCTGTCCAGCTATTCACATTGCCTAATCATCAGATGACAAGTATCCACAACAAGGACAACTGGCTTTATGAATTGGATGAGCCTATGGGACCTCCTTCACCTCAATCAACACCACAGAACTACATGTACGACAATGATCACATCTCTGAAGCACACAATTATATGTACTATGAGGATGTTGTATCAGAAGCTGAGGTAGACCCTACGACTCCTCCGCATTACAACACCTATCCTGAGCCCATTCCTGAGGAGACCACTGAAAAAATGGATATTGTTCTGCTCCGATTGGACAACGTTGACGCAGCTCTGACTACTGTAAAAGACGACATCGCAGGCATACACGGCGAACTCGTAGTTTTCATGGACTTAGTCTGTGACCAGCTCGACTACTACGCATGGAAGTTTGATGAGTTGAAGGCACGAAAAGACTAGACATTAGCTTTAGTTTAGTTTAGTTTAGTTTTTCTACTTTCCGTCCGTTTTCAATTATTTTGATTTTTGCATTGTTAATTTCTTTATGTATTACATTACAATCATTCTAATTAATTGTTATTTCAATTATAGTCTTTATTCATTTATACTGTTTTTACGCTATTCTTTGTTTATTGTCCGATATACTACATTACCATATCATTTATAGGCCTAAAAAAACACTGCAAGAACACCCTCGAAGCAAAATTCTGCGTTCTGCAGATTTTGTTGGTGTGACGACCGTCACAAGAGCCTGACGACCGTCACGCGGGTGACGACCGTCATAGATACGTGACGACCGTCACGAGCCCAAAACTGTTATCTGATATAACAAGGGTTGCATTTTCTCTCCCACTCATCTCCTTTCAACTTCCAATCATCAGAAACTCACACCCCACTCCCAATTTTCGTTTTCCCCACCTTGCACCATATATTGCAACTCCCATCCCAACTTCCTACCACACTTCTGTTACATTTTTCCACTCCACAGAACAAACTCAATCCTCCAACAATGGCGAGAAACAACGAAACCCCAGACCTCAGCAACATTGTGTTCAGCGACGGTGACTCCGGAGAGAGACAGCGGGCCAACTACATCGCATTCCATCAACGGTCGCTACAGCCGACCCACTACCCGCATATCCCATCGCTCACAGAGCTCGGACTCCTTGACGGTGTCACTTGGATGCTTCAAAGAGCCGGCGTCTGGAACCTCTACACCAATCCACTGTCGATGTACGAACAACTCACCCTCGAGTTCCTAAGTTCGTTCACCTACGTCACTTCCAGCGGCGACCTCAGCCAACACTCCGGTGCCGCATGCTTCCGGATGTTCGGCACAAACTATCAAGTGAACCAGAACCAGATTGCCGCCATCTTACAATTCCCTCGTGGCAACAATGCTCACCGCCGCCTCACCGATCAGTTCCAGCACGAAGCCTTCGCGCTCTGGTACCAGTTAACCGGCATCAATGCCGATGGTTGGGATTCTCTGCACGCAACGCATATCCACAACCCGACCATCCGGTATTTCCACCGAGCATTGAGCAACACTATCTTCGCCCGGGAGAGCAACCATAAGGTGAACTCTAAAGAGCTCTTCTTTCTCCGCTGTGTCTTCAACAACGAGCCTATCAACGCCGCTCCGTCCCTCCTGGCCCACATTCAGGCAACTGTAACCGTGGCTCCAAGCCATTTTACTTTGGCGGGATTGTCACTACCATTGCACTTGGGCTGAACCTCGGTGACCGCCTCCAGCACCTCCATGCCATTCCCTCGGTGTTCCTTGACACCGACCACTGCAGAGCCTCTCACCTCATCCGCTCCAGAGCCGATGGCAAGTACCACCCGGTAGTGCATGGTAAAACCGTCCGAAGCATCATCCTTCCATCACGCACCCGGATGCACCCAGAGGATCGTACCAACTGGCTATTTGACCTCACTGCCCCTCCTGCTGCCGCTGCTCCAACTCAGGACCACACCCAAGGTTCTGATGACGAAATCCAAGCTGAGTTGGACAGACCAGAGCAACCGGAGGCATCGCAACCACTTCCGTCCGAAGGTATATCCTACCGCCGCCGCCGCCATCGTCCAGAGCCCGACTACTCAGAAGAGGACCTCCGCCGCTCTCTCGACCAGAAGGCCCAGATACTCGCTATGATGCAGCAGCAGAATCAGCGAGCAGAGCAGTTCGAAACTTGGCATCGGACCCAAATGCAACAACTACAAACCGGCCAAGAATCCATTACTGAGAACTTGGCGAATCTGACCCTGCAGTTCGAAGGACTCCGCGACTATGTCTATCATACCGGAGCTATGAGTTTTGAGGACCGAGTTGACCAAGTCAGAGCCAGAGGACGCGAGCGAGGACGTGACCGAGGCAGAGGCCGTGATTAGTTATCATTTTCCTTATTTGTTTACTATATTTTCAGTTTCTTTGTATTTTTATTTCCGTTGTATCTCCCTCTCGCATTCTTTCAAATCAGTGGGGACACTGATTGAGATAGTGTGGGAGCGGAGCGTTTATTTCCCATTCCTGTGTACTTTTATTTTCGTAATTTCAATTCGAACATTTTCACGTTTTAGCAAATAAAAGCTCGTTTATATATCTTTTTCCGTTACGCAAACATCCCCACGTTATTCGACGTAAACAAAACTTTTTCGTTCGTTCCTCAAAAGCAAAAGCATCACGAGAATGCGCCCAAGTTCAAACCAAGTTTTGAAACTCCGAGACGGCAGTTCTAACAAAACCGGTACCGTCCTGACACCTTAGATCTCCGGTTTATGCGAGTCGGTTTCACTACCTACGCGTACCAAAGTTTCAAGTGTCTACGCAAACTCAGCCCCAAGTAGTTTATACTAGCAGTCAGCACCATCCTAAAACACTTCTAAGCGAGCGACCAATGCAAATAAGTGTATGATCTCCAAAAAGATGAAAAATCATGAAAAGAAAGCCATATAGCAAAAAATATAAAGACGCGTTTCCCTCTAAGTTAGGTGCTCCTCACCCGAGCATTTAGCCCAACGGCACGAAAACTCATTGAAAAATCAATGATATAAGCTTATGATCAATGAAAAAGATCAAAACAAGAAATGAGATCATATTCACTAACAGGTCGACTTGCCATGAAAGTGTATGGACAACGGGCTTAATGTGATTGCGCTAGAACAAACAGGGTGAACTTGACGCGAGAACCTTGACACCAAGCTACAGTAGCATGACTGAGACCGATTTGCATAAGAAGGAGACCTCCGAAGACTTATAGTCCAGTGTCGTCGCCGTACTCGTTTTATTCTTACTAAGAATCCCGGTTTTTTCCGACTTTGCGAACGAAGAAGCTGCCTCGTGCTTGCCGACTTTTTCCTGTTTTACTTGAGGACAAGCAAAGATTCAAGCTTAGGGGAGTTTGATAACACGAAATCGTATATATATATATATGTGTGTGTGTATATATATATATATATATATATATATATATATATATATATATATATATATATATATATATATATATATATATATATATATATATATATATATATATATATATATATATATATATATATATATATTTATATATTGATGCATAATTCAACTGATGTTTAACTGTTTTCGATCCGATTTCGGGTTATTTCCGTGTTATTTGTCTGATATTTTGCAGGTATTTGATGATCATGCCTAAACAAGGAAATATGAAGAAAAGAAGCAATCACAGATGAAATATGGACGAAAACCGGATAAAAACAACATGAAAAACGCAGAATGCATATTTTGCTGCTGTGACGACCGTCACAGCTCCATGACGACCGTCACACACCGTGACGACCGTCATGCAGACAAAAACGCCCCATTTCAAATGCACGTGCAAGAAGCAGTTCCAAGTCCCAAATAGTGGACCACTACTCCCTGATAATTCTGCCTCAAAGTCCACCTTCTTCAAGTTATAACCGTTAGAATTCTATTTCTATAAAAAAAGGGAAGAAGGGGAGCTGAGAAGAGAGCCGCATTCAGACAACGAAGTGCTGCCCAATTTTATTTCCAGAGCAAAAGTTCAGTTTTATTTCTTTCCTATTTTTTTTTGTTGCCTTTCATTTTCTTCTGTAATTCCTATTTCCCTTGTACGATCAATTGGCACCAAGACCAGAATCCTGCCAACATTTGTGGAGGATCTGCCCAAAGGTCAATTGGAATATTTACAGGTTTTAAATTTTAATCGTAATTTTAGTTTTCATTATGATGCATGTTATTATTCAATGTTTTCATTCATGTTCTGCCTTTCCCAAATCCATGTCTAGCTAAATCAAAGTAATCGATATGTAATAATAATTCGGAAGGGATTTGATAATAACCGGTTAAAAAACTTCCTTTTCAAAAGTTGTTTATGGTCTGAGTGTTTAAATTTATTTACTGAATAAACTTCGTCGCGAAAGCGAGAACTTATTTAAAAGTAGTTTTGCCACGAAAGTGGGAAATTAATTAAGGTACGAACCAACAAGCGAAAGTTGCGGCAAGACCAGATAGTAAACACTAGTCATTTGTTTTAATAACAGCGAAAGCACTTTAAAATGAATTAGAACTTGGAGATTTCCAAAAAATAGTTTTAACCCCGAATGGGACACGAAAGCGTACGTTTGGCCCTTAGAATTATGATTAGCGTCAATAACCATCGTTAGACGAGAGTCTTCAGATCACTATTTTCTGCTTAAATAAACTATGAAAAATATTTCATACACCGGTGACTTGTCAAATCCCCGAAGAACATAATTACTGCATATCGATTCACGTAATTATAATTTAAGTAACATTATTAGTTCCCTTTAGTGACAATCTTATTCCCTTAAGCATTATCTACCTAGCTAAACATAGTAACTCCCGAGAACACTAGTTTGATTACGAGTCCCTGTGGGATCGATATCTATTATTACTACGCGATAGACTCTGCACTTGCAGTTAAGTTGTATTAGACATAGAAAGTCGCGATCAGTCTTCTAGCTGACTTTTCATCCAGAGCATCTGAGTGCTACATCCAGCAGCAGCAATATATTCTGCTTGTGTAGTGGATAGAGCAATTGTAGATTGTTTCTTGCTGTACCAGGAGATTAAATTTCTTCCTAGAAATTGACAACTTCCAGAAGTACTTTTTCTTTCAACTCTGTCTCCAGCGTAATCAGTATCACAGAATCCAACTAGTTTAAATTCATCAGATTTTCTGTAACACAAACCCACATTAGAAGTACCTTTCAGATACCTTAAAATCCTCTTAACAGCTGTTAAGTGTGATTCTCTAGGATCTGATTGGAATCTTGCACACAAGCATACACTGAATAAAATGTCAGGTCTAGAAGCAGTTAAGTATAGAAGAGATCCAATCATACCTCTGTAGAGTTTCTGATCTACTTTCTTACTTACCTCTTCCTTACCAAGAGTGCTTGTTGGATGCATTGGAGTCTTTGCCATCTTACTATCAGTCATGTTGAACTTCTTCAGAAGCTCTTTTACATATTTAGTCTGATGAATGTAAGTGCAATCTGGAGTTTGGTTGACTTGAATTCCCAGAAAGAATCTTAATTCTCCCATCATGCTCATCTCAAATTCAGCCTGCATACATTGAGCAAACTCCTTTCCCAGCATAACATTGGTAGATCCAAATATAATATCATCTACATATATTTGACAAATTAACAGATCTTTCTTAAATGTTTTACAGAAGAGAGTTGTGTCCACTTTGCCTCTGATAAAAAATTTCTCCAGAAGAAAATTGCTTAATCTCTCATACCAAGCTCTGGGAGCTTGTTTTAAACCATACAGAGATTTCTTAAGTTTAAAAACATGATCTTTTCAAAACCAGGAGGTTGGTGAACATATACTTCCTCTTCTATAATCCCATTTAAGAAGGCACTCTTAACATCCATCTAATATAGAGTGATGTTATTTTGTGCAGCAAAAGAAATGAGTAAACAAATAGACTTTAATCTGGCCACAGGGGCATAAGTCTCTGTGTAGTCAATTCCTTCTTGCTGACTATAACCTTGAGCAACAAGCCTTGCTTTGTTTCTTTCAACTTCTCCTTTTTCATTCAACTTGTTTCTGAAGACCCATTTAGTTCCAATTACATTGAATCCTTTTGGTCTTGGAACCAAATCCCAAACGTCATTTCTTGTGAACTGATTGAGCTCTTCTTGCATGGCAATTATCCAGTCATTGTCTTGCAGAGCTTCATCCACAGAAGTTGGTTCAATAACTGACACCAAACCAAATAATGACGCTTCAGATGATCTGAGATAGGATCTTGTTCTTATAGGGTCATCCTTCTTTCCAATGATCACATCCTCTGGGTGAGAGGCCTTGATTTTGGAAGATGATCCTCTAACATTTGATTCTTCAGAAATATTCAAGTTGTTCATTTGAGAAGCTAAAGGAATTGCATCTGGTGTTGCTTCTGGCTCTTTCACTTGAAACTTTTCTGCCTCTGAGCCTTCAGAGTCTGTGAGAATTACTTCTTTATCTGCAGAACTTTCAAACTACTTTGGCTTTTGAATGCCAAGCTTATCATCAAATCTAACATGTATAGATTCTTCCACAATCTGTGTTTCAGTATTGTATACTCTGTAGCCTTTAGAGCGTTCAGAATAGCCAAACATGAAACACTTATGTGCTTTAGAATCAAACTTGTTTGGATTCTCTTTAGTGTTCAGCATATAATATATACATCCAAAAGGATGAAAATAAGAAATGTTGGGTTTTCTGTTCCTCCACAATTCATAGGGAATCTTCTCCATAAGAGGTCTTACAGAAACTCTGTTCTGAATATAACAAGTTGTGTTTATTGCTTCTGGCCAAAAATGCTTTGCCAGATTAGTCTCGTTGATCATGGTTCTGGCCATTTCTTGCATAGTTCTATTTTTCCTTTCTACAACTCCATTCTGTTGTGGAGTTCTAGGGCAGGAGAAATCATGAGCAATGCCATTTTCATTAAAATATTTTTCAAAATATTTGTTTTCAAATTCGCCACCATGATCACTTATGACTTTAACAATTTTAAAATCTTTTTCATTCTGGACTTGTTTGCAGAAGTCAAAGAATACAGAATGTGACTCATCCTTGTGTTTTATGAATTTCACCCATGTCCATCTGCCATAGTCATCAACAATGACTAATCCATACTTCTTGCCTCTGATGGATGTAGTTTTCACTGGTCCAAACAGATCAATGTGAAGTAACTCTAATAGTCTTGAAGTTGAAACAACATTCTTAGTTTTAAAAGAAGATTTTGAAAATTTTCCTTTTTGACATGCTTCACAAAGAGCATCTGAGTTGAACTTCAACTTAGGAAGTCCTCTGACCAGATTGAGTTTATTAATCTGAGATATACGTCTCATATTAATATGCCCCAATCTTTTGTGCCAGACCCATTGCTCATCATTAACAGACATAAGGCATTTTACATTTTGAACCTTAAGTTCTGAAAGATTGATTTTATAAATGTTGTTCTTCCTCTTTCCATTAAATAGGATTGAGCCATCCTTCTGACTAACAGCTTTGCAACATTTTTTATTAAAGATTATGTCATAACCATTGTCATTTAATTGACTTATGGACAATAGATTATGCTTTAATCCTTCTATAAGTAAAACATTAGATATAGAGGGAAGGTTACCATTGCCAATAGTACCAGAGCCAATAATCTTACCCTTCTGATTCCCTCTAAACTTGACATCTCCTCCAGATTTAAGCTCCAGGCTTTGGAACATAAATCTTTCTCCCGTCATGTGACGTGAGCAGCCAGAGTCCAGGTACCATGACTGGCGTCTTGACTTTGCTGCTAAATACATCTGCAACAGGTATCATCTTATCCTTAGGTACCCAGATCTTTTTGGGTCCTTTTGGGTTAGTTGCCTTAAAAGTTTGTCTGAACTTCTGTCTTTTTACAACAGGTTTGTTCTTACTAACTTTTGGTTTAAACACATAAATGTTCTGATCAGAACGTGTGTGTTTAATATTATTCAGATGACCAAACTTAAAATGGGAATATAAGGGAGTCTTCTTAATGATAAGTTTATCAACATGCATTGGATTTAAATCCTTTCTAGAGGAAGATTCATATCCAATTCCTTTCCTGTTGTTTCTGCTAACTCCATAGATCATTGAAGCCATGTTGTTTCTATCTATGCTTTTAGCCAGAAACTTCTGAAAACTATAGTCATATTCTTCTAAAATATTTTTACATTTTGACTTAGTTTCAGATTCAGAGTCTTGTTGAACTTTTTCAAAAATGTTTTTAATTTTCAAATTGTTTTCTTTGAGCTCAGCAACTTCTGACTTTAACAGATTATTCTCAGATTCAAGATTGCATTTAAGCTTCTTGCATTTGAGCTTAATCTGGTTATAGTTTTTCAGGACTTCTGATAAAACCTTAATAAGCTCTTCCCTAGTGAGATCAGAAAGTACCTCTTCTGAATCAGATTCAGAATCAGATTCAGATCCAGATGTTCCTTCATCCTGATCTTTTATGCCAGCCATCAGTGCCATGTTGGCACATTCTTCTTCTGACTCTGATGAAGATTCAAATGCATCTGAATCATCCCATGTAGCCATCAGAACTTTCTTTTTATGCTCAGGCTTCCTTCTTGGCTTCTCCTTCTGAAACTTTGGGCATTCATTCTTGTAATGACCAGATTCCTTGCATTCATAGAAAACAACCTCCTTCTTTCCAGATCTTTTGTGTCCAGAGGACTCTTTGCGTTGATCTGGCTTCTTGAAGTTCTTGAACTTCCTCTATTTGTGCTTCTAGAGTTTGTTGATTCTTCTAGACAGCAAGGACAGTTCATCTTCCTCTTCATATGAGGACTCTTCAAAATAGACAATAACTCCTGGAAGTGGGTGTGCATATTCCTGCTCCTAAGAAAGTGAGATTCTTCCTTTGGATAACTTTACATAAATCTCCTCCTATGGGATCGATGTTGCGTCATCGTGGTATGCTCTAGATGAATCCCTGTCCTAGATGAAATCAAGACACTGAGACAACTCTACACTACCTGAGAGACTATGAATTTGCTACTCGCTTTTTAGAAATCTATCTTTTTGGATGCGTGTTGGTAGTTTTGGCACACTGGGAACAAACTGTGTCTTGCAAATGATTGGTATCTTCATATACTTTGAAACTCATCAAAGTGAACTATGCTAATATGTTAGCTAATATTTTCTCACACATAATTTTTCTCATCCAATGAGAACAATCATGTAGAATACACAAAAAAGTAGTAATATGATATTGAATGTTGATGATAGTAGCCTCAGTAATTCCAGCGTCTTGGATTTTGGTGAATTGATTCAAAATTCCGATGGAGCTTAGGTTCATGGCTTTACGAGTAATATTGTTTATTTCAACATCCTTCATGTTGAGCTGATGGTGATATATCATGGTTTGTGTATGACCTATAAAGTTGGCATCAAAGACCTGATGTGTTATTCTGACTCCAACTCTACTATCAAGTTTATCCTAGAGTTTGTTAATGGTATCACTATGTTACAATTCTTTTCAATATTAAAGAGTTTCTCTATAGGGAATGACAATTTCAAATATGGCATACTCTTAGGGAGAGAAATGTTTATGTTGAATATTTAGAAAAATATATGGTTGATAATAATGCAGTGTACCGGTCTTTTACGAAGCCTCATGTAGGAATCATCACTCTTCTGTTAGTTGATGCTCGTGGGACTTTCTGGTTTTCCAATTTGTCTGAGATTGGAAAATTAGCAGAGCAAGTTCTCTATATGGATATCCATGATCTGGAAATACGAGTGAATGATATTTACTTGGACGAGAATTGGAATGTTTATTGTTTATATACTAATATTCCTACGATTGTTTGTGATAATCTAAAAGTGCTTCCTATTTTTTTGAAATCTAGTACCTGGTTGGTTAACTTGGAAAGGTAATTTAGATGGTATCCATATTTCTTGGGAGGGTTATAACAGGCTTAACAGACTTAAATTTGTTAATAATAGAATAGACAATAGCTCTTGGAAGTGGGTGTGCATATTCCTGCTCCTAAGAAAGTGAGATTCTTCCTTTGGATAACTTTACATAAATCTCTTCCTATGGGATCGATGTTGCGTCATCGTGGTATGCACTAGATGAATCTCTGTCCTAGATGAAATCAAGACACTGAGACAACTCTACACTACCTGAGAGACTATGAATTTGCTACTCGCTTTTTGGTAATCTATCTTTTTGGATGCGTGTTGGTAGTTTTGGCACACTGGGGAACAAACTGTGTCTTGCAAATGAGTGGTATCTTCATATACTTTGAAACTCATCAAAGTGAATTATGCTAATTTGTTAGCTAATATTTTCTCACGCATAATTTGTCTCATCCAATGAGAACGATCATGTAGAATACACACAAAAGTAGTAATATGATATTGAATGTTGATGATAGTAGCCTCAATAATTCCAGCGTCTTGGATTTTGGTGGATTGAATCAAAATTCTGATGGAGCTTAGGTTCACGGCTTTACGAGTAATATTGTTTATTTCAACATCCTTCATGTTGAGCTGATGGTGATATATCATGGTTTGCGTATGACCTATAAAGTTGGCATCAAAGACCCGGTGTGTTATTCTGACTCCAACTCTACTATCAAGCTTATCCTAGAGTTTGTTAATGGCATCACTATGTTATGATTCTTTTCAATATTAAAGAGTTTCTCTATAGGGAATGGCAAGTTCAAATATGGCATACTCTTAGGGAGAGAAATGTTTGCGTTGAATATTTA